>PVKA01003163.1:0-113715 GCA_004027165.1 Ctenomys sociabilis | reverse complement strand
TTTTTTTTTTTTTTTTTTTTTTTTTTTTTTTTTGTCTTTTTGAGACAGGGTCTCACTATGCAGTTCAGGCTGGCCTTAAGCTCACTTTGTAGCTCAGGCTGGTCTCGAACTCACAACAATCCTCCTGCCTCAGCCTCGTGAGTGCTGGGATTACAGGCATGCGCCACCACGCCCGGCTGTTCTTTCCTTCTTGACACTCGTGTCCCATCTTAGCTTGCTCCAGTAGACTGGAAGTATTCTTCCGAATTGCCTCATCTCAGTGATTCCCTACCCTTACCCTACACCATACCAACCAAAGGACTATTTAAGCCATTTCAGTCTTGAAGAAATTCTTATTTAATTTGTGATCTGAGCTTTCTTTTTTTTTATTGTGATGCTGGGAATAAAACTCAAGTACCCTCTACCCTTGACCTAGTCCTTTTTATTTACTTATTTTTATGTTGAGACAGAAATTTGCTAAGTTGCCCAGGCTGGACCTAAATTTCTGGATCATGCCTCAGCCTCCTTCAACAGGGCAGATTACAGATGTACACCAATAAACCAGCCAAGCTTTTTTTTTTTTTTTTTGAAAGCTTTATTATGTTTAAAGATTCTAATGTAGAGCAAGTGGTGTACAACTGCATTACCAGGACTGATCAACAAACATGTTTGTTTAAATAAAGCAAAATTATAATAGAAGTAAATAATCTAACTGAAAGAGTTTTATGCTTTTCTCTGTAAGAAAATGTTACAATTTGAAGTGAAGTTTGACTGAGTTCAAATCCTGTTCACTTTACATTTTCATGGCTAGGACACCTAATGTAGATCACCTAATACCGTTTTACTTCTAAGCTTTCCACTTTACTTGCTAAAATATCATGAAAGCTATATAAAATACACTAATACCTTGGTATTTGACTGCTTTGAAACAGAATGAATTTGGTGCACGTTTGGTCCCAATACTGGGCTATTTGGGACCAAATAGCACTCTACCCATAAAGTAGGGCTTCTCTGTGTCACTTGCCTTGTGACTTGATACAGTCCAACCAGAACAAGGGGTCCTGAGGTAGCTCTCATACTGTGCATGCCTCTTCAGTTTTGTCTTGCCTTTTGTGGCCTTTTTTGTATCACATCCTAAGAAAATGGGTAACAGCAAAGAAAAATATTATTCTATTTATCCTAAAGAAGAAAGAAAGAAATTTTGACAAACCTGAGAGCTGTACAAGTGCTGCTACATTTAGAGAGAATAATTAAGCCTAGAGCAAATCTTTACCACCACTAATAAGAAACTTCCTATTAAAAATGCTAATGTGAAAGGACTACAGCAGTAGCAAAGTTTTGACCCCAAACACAGGAGGGAATTGAAAAAGTGCTATTAATTTGGGTAAACAAGAAGCACTTACAAGTAGTTACAGCTAGCACACAAAACAAAGGGAGCTCACAATTTGCTACAGATTGCTTTGGATGTTTTACATGGAACTATAGGACTTAATATAGGCCCTTCTGGATTTGGGCTTGCTTTGATCCCAATGCTTGGTATCTTACTGTGTGTGTTTTGGAATGGTAATGTTTACCTTGTGCCATTGAATGTTGGAAGTGTTTAATTTTCCATTATACAAGGGTTCACAGCTAAGAGTCTGTCTTAGATCTTGGAGGAGAATTGGGACTTGGAATTTTCAGCAATGCTGAAATTAAGTCTTTGGCAACTTTTCAAGATGGACTAAAATTCCTTTTGCATAAGGGATGTGCATGAGTCTGGGGATTCAGGGACAGAATGTCATAATTTGTATCTGGGTATCTCCCCAAAGCCTCATGTAGTCATTGGCGTAGCTTCTGAGTTTGTGATTACTTCACTATCCATTGCTGGGATTATGGGTGCAAGTGCTATTCCCGCCCTGAGGTGTGTAACATGTATTACAACGTGAGGAGAGAAAAGTGACTAGCTAGGTGCTATAGCAGCTGATGCTGTCTTAGCTTTGACTGTGTTCTGCTACCATGAACAGCTGCTTGTTTATGTGTAGTTGTCCCTTGAAAGCCTCATACAGTCGTGGTTTGGCTTTCAGAGTTTATGATTCCTGCAGGTCTTTTGCATTACAACGAAGAAGGGGAGAGAGGCTAGCTAGTTGCCCGAGCTGTTGCCCACCTTTGCTCTCTTGTCTTTTTTCTGCCACCATGAACAGCTTCTCTGTGCCATATGCCACTTTGCCTTGGAGCCAGCTGAGTATGAACTGAAACCTTCATTGATTCTGAGTTAAATAAACCTTTCTTTCCTTCATTTGGGTATTGGGTATTATTTTAAGAATGAGAGAATAGTAATTGAGACACTGCTCTATGTCATTTGTCACTCTGCTTTGGAGTTAGCTGAATATGGACTTCAACACCCGCAGACTATTAGCTAAATAAACCTTTCTTTCCTTAATTTTCAGTCTTGAGTGTTTTGTCTCAGCAATAAGAGAAAAGTAACCAAGACAATAAAGTAGAAGAAAATGGAAGCCACCCATGTGAAATTTCTGAAATTATAGCAGCGATAGTTTGAAAGCAATGCACAAGATGATAGAGGAAATCAGAAATAAAATAATATCCTGGGTAAATGAAAGGTAATCATAATGGAAGATGTACTCAGCAGGCTAGAATAGACTTAAGTAAAAAGGAGAACAAAGTAAAATGACAGAAACAATAAATGCACAATATAGGAAAGAAACAGAACCCATAAAACTGATTCAAGTGGGCATTCAGGAAATCAAAATTCCATTCAAAACTAGAAAAATCCCCACAACAAAAGTGAAGACAGAATTTCAGACCTAGAAGACATATTGTGGGTAGCAATCATGTAAAGAAAACTCTCTTAAAAATAACAAGAGACCATGTAAAAATAATCCAACCGCTATATGATAATGCAAAGAGAAACAATACATGTTAATTGGAGTCGATGAAAAAGCACGGTGCAGCACAAATGACATAAAAGAAAATTTTCACAGAAGGAATATAAAAAAATTCCCAAGGATGGAAAAAGAATTTGACATCTTATTTGAGACAGAGGTCTGTTATTCATGACCAAAATAAACCTATACCAAGGTGTATAATAATCAAGACTTTCCTAAATTCAGTGCATGAACAGAATATTAAGAACTATTAGAGAGAAAAAGCAAATCTCCTGTAAAGCAAAGCTCATCAGAATTATAGCTGATTTCTCTATGCAAATCCTTTGCTCAAGGAGTTTGGAGTGAAGTATCCCAAATCCTGAAAGACAGAATCTAGATTGATGAGACCACAAAGAACTGGAAGTCTTTGGCACGGGGAAGTGATCTGCGGTCCCGTGTGCTGCGTAGGTAAGGGAAGCAGTGTTTGGGGCAGGAGTATTACAGTGATGCTATTACAGCAATGCAGCTGAGCTCTTCCAGTCAGTCAGCCTCTGAGGAAGGAGGAAACCAAGCACGTCACCCAGGAGTAAGCTTCTGCAGGAAAACGTTGCTTCAGCAATCTTTTACACGGAGACCAAACACTTCCTTTATCCACTCAGTATAATATTGCCTTATGAGGCAGGGTTTTCTGTTTGTCCTCCAAGTCACATGAAATTTGCTAGTTCTGACAGCATATTTCTTGAAAATAACTGAGCTTTCACTTGAATGTGCTAATCCTCACTAGCACTTTCATAAAACAGTGGTCACCCTGCCTTTTAGTGGCTTCAAAGTAAGTCTTAGTTCACAATACTTTTTTTTTTTAAATCCAGTCACAAAACAAGCAAATCTTCGTGGTGGACAATACTCTCAGCTTCTAAGTGGTCTTGGCATTTGCTACAAATTTAACAGCAACTCTTTCATTAACTCTCACTGACTCACTGTGCTCTGCAAACTCACAATTATCAAACCAGCTATAGCACGCCTTCAAAACTTCAAAACTCTCATCTGTTGGCTCCAGTTTGTATTTCAAAGGACAGGTGGGCAACGTTTCATCTATTTTCTTTATCATGGCTTGCAGTACGCTGTAGCTCCACACCAACGGCAACCTCGGTGGTAGCTCCTGTGGTTCCCCTGTTTGCAGTTTTGCTCCCTCCTTGCAGTTTCCCTTAGATGGTCCACATTCCTGGCTTTTCCAAACTTTTGGAGTTTCCACTACATGTTAAGCTTCTCATTCTGATTCATATGCTGCCCTCTCAGGGGCACACATCTTGGCCTCCCAGGCCTTCTGAAATTGAGGTGGAAGCTTTCTTATCCTCAGAATCTTTTCATTTGGCCTGAGCCTAAAACCAGGGCCACATGGATGATGCCAAGGTCTGCTGGAAGCTGGAGCAGTAGCCAGGCTTCCTTCTCTCTTGGTTGTATGGGTCGAGTGCCTGGATCACTGAGCACTCTGACCTCGATTCCCAGGAACAAATTCTGTATGCTTGTGCCATTCTGGAAACTGGTGTGGCCACTGCCTCCATTCTGGAACATGGTTCTCTGCATCTTTCTCCTCAGAGCGAAGTCCCTCACTCTTGAAGTTCTGAGGCTGCAAAGGGCAGAGACCTGTTGCCTCCTGTGATGTCCTTCGGCTATCTTTCTGATTGTCATATTCCTTCTAGGAAATGGAGATCTTCTTAGCTTACCTTTACAGTCCACAGCTTTATTGGCACTTCTTTTCTGGCCAAACTCACAACATTTTAAATAATCCTGCTGGGTTCTTTGCTCTTGATTCTCAATGTAAATCTGACTGTAAGCCCCCAGCAATAGCAATCCCACAGCCTCAACATTTGTCTGCCTTGAAATATATTCTTCAAGATTAAACAGTCTGCCATGTTTAATTCCAATCTCAGGCAGTCTCTGGACATGAGCAAAATTCAGACAAACTTTCTGCCAAGCCATAACACAGATCACCTGGAGCCCAACAAGCAGTGCATTCCTTTTTATGCAGAAAAATCCTTCCACTTGGTCTTC
Organism: Ctenomys sociabilis; assembly: GCA_004027165.1. NCBI lineage: Eukaryota > Metazoa > Chordata > Mammalia > Rodentia > Ctenomyidae > Ctenomys > Ctenomys sociabilis. The sequence goes on along the minus strand of PVKA01003163.1, from coordinate 108,823 downwards.
ATAGGAAAGATTTCTATCAGAGTTCTGGTCTTTTGATCTCTCACCAGAATCTCCCATACAGAACATCTGAAGCTGTTTGAACACTTCTCCTGTAGGCAATATCCCTGAATCTTTCCTATTTCTTCCCATAAGACATTCCAGAAAGCTTGTGATCTGACTGAATCACAGCAACAACCCCACTTCTCTGGTATCAAATTATCTCTTGGTTACTTTTCTCTCATGCCTCGGACAAAATACCCAACATCCAAAATTAAGGAAAGAAAGGTTTATTCACCTCACATTTTGTAGAGGTTTCAGTCCATACTCAGCTGGCTCCAAGGCATAGTGGCACATGGCATAGAGCAAATAGAGGCAGATGGCATAGAGCAGTTCTGCAGCAGCTGGCTAGCCTCTTTCCCTCCTTACATGGTAATACACTTTATCCACCTCATGGCAGGAATAATACTCATACCCATAATTGCAGCATTGGATAATGAATTAATCACAAACTCCGGAAGCTACCCCAATGACTACATGAGCCTTTGGGGGACACCTAGATACAAACCATAGCACTTATTATCTCCTGGATTTGTCCTGGGTGGGCTGGATATCTGTAGTTAGGTTTTGCTTTGGTGGCTTGTTATTATTAATTTAATTTTATTCTTTTCTGTATTAATATCTGTATATTTCTCATAATAGGCAGCTTTATTGCTAATACTGAAGTCTCCCTAGGAAATATCTTTCCTTTAGATCTTTCTTCCATGTGTGGGAAGTCCTTTGTTTTTCCTGCCTGTCCAAGATCCTACCTTTAAAATTTATTAAGGATGAGATGTCGCCATCTATTTGATTCAGTCTCTAGTTCTTTGGAACTAAGGCTATATTGATTATGAGTCCAGACAAGTCATAGTATTGTCATTGAAGGGAGAACAACTAATTTCAACTAATATGATATCTTGGCTAAATGAAGTATTACAATTAGCAATAACAATAGTATCACACATAGTTGTGAATCAGGAAAACTGTGGTAACTTGTGATTTGGTATCTTTAACCATAGGGGCAAGATTTGAAGTCAAATAGCAAAACCCAGTTAAATCAGAAACTTGTATGTAGTGAGTGTCCTCAGAGTAAAATGGTTTTACTCTGTAGTGGGGGAAATTCAATACATTTAAGGGGAAAAACAAGAGAGAGAGAGAGAGAGAGAGAGAGAGAGAGAGATGAAGAGAAATAGAGTCAAAGCAAAACTGGAGGACAAAGGATATTCATGCAAGGTTTGGGCAACTGGAAGGCAGGAAGGAAGAATGCGGTAGAAAGCAAAAGATTTTTGAAGCAAATCAGAAAGGTTAAGGTCAATATTCATTCACACAAAGATATCTTAAGATCAAGAGAGATATTTGAGGACAAAAAGAAGAGAAATAGACAAATGGAAATATGTACATGAACCTAAAAAAGAAAGATGAAAGTGAAAATACATGAAAAATATAACCAAACAATATAAGGGAAAAATACACATAAAGAACAAAATTCCTCTGGTATCCACTGTTTTGTGGTGCTATTTAAATCAGTGCCCCACCAATTCAACAATAAGATTGGTGCTAGATTTGATGTGAGACTGATCTTGGGCTGTGGATGAGGGCCCTGTGGCCAGTCTTTAGCCAGCAGCTCTCTGGATGGCCTGTACAGAACTCCTTTTCCTGTGTGTGTGTCTGCATTGCTCTGCAACTTGCTGTGGTAGCCTCAGAGACAGGCCAAGGTGGCTCCTACATTTGGCCCCTCCTGGACCTTATACAGCTTGCTCCCTTCCACACTGCTAGCTTCTTTCATATTTTATCCTTTGTGCTCCACACTGAGCTGGGGGTCACATGTTTGTCCCACACTAGTTGTCTCAAGTCAGAGAGAGTGCAGATTTCCCAGCCCAAGACAGTGGCACCAGTTCAAGGGTGGGGCAGCTTGATTCGCACTGCTTTTTCCCCACACCGAAGATTTAAGGTAAGAAGGAGTTGCTGACCTTCTGGCCCAAGGGTGCTTGTGTTGCTGATCACCTACTCATTGTAGGACACAAAAATCTTCATAGTGGGTGACGTGGGTGTTCCAAGTCCTTCTTTTGCAATAGTCATAGGGTAGGAGGAGTTGCGCTGTTTCAGTCATTCTTCACTGCAGTGGTCAGACTCTATCCTTGTTATCCCTAGAGCTTCCAGCTAGAAGTTATGGTGTTTAACACAGAAAAAAGAAGTAGAAAGTAAAAGAAAGAAAAAAACTTATGGCCCATTAGGGAGGAAGCAGTCATACACTCCTGCATGCGCAAGTCAAGTTTGTTGCCAGACTGCAGTGTCCTCTGCAGGAAATTAAAAGAGGTGAGGGTCTTTAAAGTATATATCGATCCCGTGTGGGCTGAGTTTGTGATACCTTATTTTTCTTTTGAAGGGGCTAGAAGCTCACCAAAATGATGATTCCTGCTCTGATCCCACTCCTACTTCTGGGAAAGCCATGGGCAGCTCTGTGGGCTGGTTTATCCTGTTATAAGGCTTTATGCCTATGCTTTGCTACAAATATCTTAGCTCATTAATTTTGGTAGCAGGATGTGTGTATCTCTCTTTCATCTAATTACTTTTGTTTCCAGTTCATTTCCTCTGAAAAACTCCAATGTGAGTCCTTCTTTATTCAGCCACTTAGAAATTGTCTCGATGAATAGATACATTTTTTAAATTAAAAAAAAAAATTTTTGGAGAAACCAGGGATTGAACTCAGGCCCTTGTGCTTGCCAGGGAAGTGCTTATTCCACTGAGCCATCTCCCCCGCCCTTAAGGTTTTTTAAATGTATTTCATACAGGGTCTCACTCACTACACAGCTCGGACTCGTAGTGCTCCTCCTGTTTTCAGCCTTCCCAGAACTGGGATTACAGGTATGCTCCCACCATGCCCAGACTCTTGGCTGGCTCAGCATGCTTGGGGGCAGGGTCCATATAGTATGTGGTACTGGGGAATGAACTTCAGTCCCTGCACTTGCCTAGGCAGGTGCTCAGTCTAATGAGCTATGTTGTGACCCTTCAGTGGATTGATTTTAAGTGAAATTTTTAACAGCGATTTGCTGATAGTCAACAGAACATGTGGATCCACAATTTGTACATGTTCTAGAAATGAAATAACTTAAGCTTCGAGTATAATTTCTAAAGCTTCAATAGTAAAACAATGATGTATATATAATTGACTAGAGCGCTGACTTAAAAGGTTGTAGTAAGGATGGCACAAGTAAATTTAAAATGGAATTCAGCAGTATAAATCTTCACGACCCATGTCTTATTTCCAATCAATGATGGAAACATTGCTGAAAATTTGCAAAATCCTTTTATAGAGAATGTATTAGATTATTAACTGCTCCAAAATTTATTAAAAGTATTGTCTTTTAATTTATGTAAAATTTCAATATTTAAAATAAAGTGGAATAGTTATCTCTTAAACAACCAGTGCAGCTGTTGTCTCTGGACTCTACATTATTTTGTAAGACAAATGTGTCAGGAACTGCTTACGTAACATGCACAGTTCATCTACAATCCCACCAAATAAATGACTTCATTGGCGATTCAATAGTCCCACTGTTCCTTAAATTGAAAAGTTGGACATTTGTTTTCTGACGTGATAGATATGTGTGCATTCAGACCCAGAATATGTCAAAAGCTCTTAACTTAAAGGATAAGTGCATGTATTTTATTAGACAAACATGTTTCGAGTTTCAGACTGTTGGCTCTAGAATAATTAGCAACTTTTTAAATTTGTAGTTTACTCTTCTACAGACTTATAAAAGTGATTGCTTATATAAATTGATACCTTTGTTTTTTTTTTTTCTTTTTCTGAAATTGCATAGCATGACCAAAGGGTTTCATCGTAAAAACAGAGGCTGCAACTATTCATGTTGATCAAAAATTGTGCCTAATTCAGAGCCATTTTGCTCATAAATTGAGATGGCTCAGGAATAGACTCAGAGCTGAAAGGATACAAGTAGAAATACATCCTTGTCTATTTGGAGTCAAAATCAGTAGTATAATAAAAAGTTGCCTGAAAGAAAGTGAGTCCATGTCCAAAAGTATTCATGCCTTATAACTGATACTGTTAATGATGAAAAGATATTGTAGATACTGAATAAAATCTACTTGACCAATACAAAAACTACAGTATATATTTTTTATATTTATTTATTTTTTGGCGGAACTTGGGATTGAATTCAGGCCCTTGCGCTTGCCAGGGAAGTGCAGTATATTTTTAAATGAAAGCCATATAAAAATTACTGTTAAGTAATTCCATTGCTTATACTCACTGATTGCATTCCCACTACCCCAGAAGTTTTCACATTTGTATCAAGAGTTGGCAAACCCTAAGAAGCTACTAAAAGAGGCAAAGCTATGCCATGAACCAGCCGCTCATAATCTGCCAGTAGTATACTATTAAATTAACCTTAATAATTTAGACACATGAAATAGAATAAAAGGATTTTCATCTAGATTTCAATGAAAATTTAGCTACTGTTTTTGTATGAAGATTTGAAAAATAAAATACCTATCTGAATTTAGGGTTTGGCTGGTCACTACTTGCAATACTGAATTGGTTAAGTGAAAGTAATTTACGTAAATAGCATGCTAATCAGGAACAAAGCAACTACATACTGCTATTCAAAATAAGAAATTTCATCGTAAATTTTTGTAAATATCATTTATAGATAAGAAACTTAGTCTATGTTTACATAGGGCTTTAATTTATAAGTCATTGCAAAACAGGAAAACTAAAATATGTTACGTACACTTTGCAAACTGGTAAAATCTCTGAAATGTTTCTAATTTTTAAAGTAACTTGTTTTGGAGACCAATGAATGCATTATGAAACCAGTTAGTTAAACCTCTTTCCTCTTCAAATCTTTTTGAGCACAACTTCCTTCTTTCCCTAGAATATATGTTATGTTGTGTATCTTTACATCGCTTTAAATGCACTTTAACATAAATTCTGTGATAACTTCCAAGCTATATCTTCAACATTTTTGGGGCTTTTCAATGTGAAACCATACAATTTGCCATGGTTTTCCTTTCTGTAATAAAGACCAAAAATTCATATGTAGAGAACATCAAAATGTTTTCAAGTGTTAAAAATATGATATAGTATATTGATACATAATATACATTATAATAAAAAGAAAATATGTCATAAAAATAAAACTTGGAGTTACAAGTTTATTTTCTATATAAATTTATTTGTTATATAACAAAAATACAAAGATACTTATACAAAGTTTAAAAATTGACTACCATAAACAATGAGTTGTGTATATTCCTATGCCACATATAGATGTTTAAATATAGATAAAACATATAGTTACGTAATATGCAGAGCTTGTCATTATATTGAAGTACATATTTATATACTGTCGATATACATATACATATAGAGAGAGTGTGATGATTAGTCCTGATTTTGTCAATCTCATAGGGTAATAAATGCCTATTGGAGTAGAACAACATGCTTCTGGTTCTGCAGGCACAGGCCATGGAGGCCTGAGTTTGAGTGTCAGAAATGGCCCCCAGCCTTTCCACTCTGGCACTGTTCACCTGCTCCTTCCCAGCTTCCATGAACTGCGTACTTTGCCCCAGTGTGCACTCGTGCCATGAGATTTCTCCCTTAGACCCAACTAACAATGGACTCAGTTGGCTGAACCATGAACCAAACTAGAACTGTCCTCCTTTAAGATGCAGTGCAGGCTTCATGTTCCCGTGTTTAGAAGCTGTCTAATAACTGATGCTTAGAGTGGGGACATTACTGTCACTGTACCTAATTACATTCAAAACTGTTTTTTATTAATTTGTGGAAGTAGTTTGGAAAGATTTGGAGAAATTGTATAAAGAAATGGTACAGTACTTTAAATATGAATTGATGGGTGACTCATATTGAAGCTCAGAAGTCCAGGGTATTGACAGAAATGTGGACAGTAAAGATCAATTTCAATAGGTTTCATACAGATACACTATATTGGCATTTGGACTTCTAGATGCATGTTTCGGTTGCTCTTCTCTCATTCTTGGGAAAATACCCAATGCCAAAATGAAGGAAGGAAAGGTTTATTTAGCTTACGGTCAGTGGAGGTTTCGGTGCATACTTAGCTGGCTCCAAGGCAGTGTGGCACATGTCACAGAGAAGGTGTTCATGGTAGTGGCCACGAGCAAAGAGCAAAAAGGAGAGGCAGTAGCTCAGACAGCCAGCGTGCCTCTCTCCCCTCCTTACGTAGTAATGCAGAGTATCTTCCCTAGAGCACTCACACCCATAATCCCAGCACTGGATCATGAGTCATTCACAGACTCCAGAACCCACCCCATGACAGCATGGGGCTTTGAGGGGACAACTAGACAAAGACCATACCATTCTGCCCCTGGAACTCCAACGACTCATGCACATCCCTTTATACAAAATATATTTTAGTCCACCTCTAGGAGTTGCCAAAATCCTATACTTTTCAGCATTCCTAAAATTCCAAGTCCCAAGTCTCATCCAACATATAAGGCAAACTCTTAACTATGAGTCCCTGTGCAAATGAAAACTTAAATACTTCCAACATTCAATGGCACAAGGTAAATATTACCATTCTAAAAGGTACGCTTAGCAGGATACCAAGCCCTGATATCAAAGCAAAGCCAGAAGGGCCACCATTAAGTCCTGTAGTTCCATGTGGAACATCCGAAGCAATCTGTGGCAAATTGTATGCTCCATGTGGATCCGCCCCTATGGCATTCTTGGTGGTAGCTCCCATGGCTTCTCTCCTAAGCTGGTTTTGCTGCCTCTTTTCAGTTTCCCTTAGATGATCCTCATTCCTGGCTGTTGCAAACTTCGGGGGTTTCTGCCCAATAGGCTTCTCACTCACGGCCTTCCAGACTCCCCTGTCAGGAACACGCTTCTGAAATCTAGGTGCAAGCTTTCTTAAGCTCAGAACACCTGCAGGCTGTAAGCGCCTAAAACCAGTGCCAACTGGATGATGCCAAGGTCTGCTGAGAGAGAGGCTAGCTCTCTGCCTGACCTGTCCTCACTCCCTTTTTCTCTCTGTTCTTTGCTGCTGCCATGAAAGGTTGCTCTCTGCCATGTGGCATTCTGACTTGGAGGCAGCTGACTATGGACTGAAAACTCCAGTAACTGTGGGCTAACTAAATCTTTCCTTCCTCCATTTTGAGTGTCATATATTTGTCCCAGCAACAAAAGAAGAGTAACCAAAAAAAGAATTTGGTACCAGAGAAGTGGGGTCATTGCTGTGACTAAACCTCACCATGTGGATCACCAGCTTTTGGGAATGGCTTATGGGAAAAGATAAGAAAGGCTCAGAGATGTCACCTAATGGAGAAGCGCTGGAACTGCTTCAGCTGCTCTGTATGGGAGATTCTGGTCAGAGCTCAGAAGACCAGAATGCTGATAGAAATCTTACCTATAAAAACCAGGCTGGGAGGTTTTTGCTGGGAAGAAGGACTGCTTTGGTTTTTGAACTCCAGATGATTTATGTTACAGTGTGGCAGAAAGTTTGTCTAAATTTTGCTTATATCCAGAGACTTTGCCAAAGACTGCAATTAAGCATGATGAACTGATGAATCTGAGAAAAGAAATTTCAAAGCAGTCGAATATTAAAGCAGTGGCATGGCTGTTGTTGGGGGCTTTTAGTAATATTTATGCTGAGAATCAAGAACAAGGAGCAAGGCAGGATGATTTAAAATGTTGTGAGTTTAGCCAGAAAGGCAGCTCCAATAAGCTATGGACTCAAAGGTAGAGCTGAGAGAGTCTTCATTGCCAAGAATGAACAAAAGAATGGAAAAGATAGCATTACAGGATGTATCTCTCCAGCTTTTGTGGTCTCAGAACTACAAGAGTAAGGGATTTTGCCTTGGAGAGAAAGCTGCAGAGCCCCATGTTTCGTAATTGTGGCATCAACCACAGCACATTTCAGAATGGTGCTGGCATAGATAATTTGTTCCTCACAATCAGGATCATACTCCTTAGCAAGCCAGGCACTTGACACCTACAGCCAAGAGAGAAGGAAGCCTGGCTACCGCTCCAGCTGGCAGCAGACCTTGGCATCATCCATATGGCACTGGTTTTAGGCTCAGACCAAATGCAAAGGTTCTGAGGTTAACAAGGCTTCCCCCTTGATTTCAGAAGGCCTAGCAGGCCAGGCAGTGTGCCCCTGGGAGGGAAGCATGTGAATCAGAGAATGAGAAGCTTAATGTGCAGTGGAAAACTCAGAAGTGTGGAAAAGCCAGGAACACGGATCACCTGAGGAAAACTACAAGAAGGAAGCAATGCCGGCCTAGGAGAGAAGCCAGGGAGCTACCAGCAGAAGAGCCATGGATGTGGGGCCACAGGAAACTCACAATTTGCCACATATTGCTTTGGATATTCTACATGGAACCACAAGACTTAATGTTTGCCCTCTACAAATTCTGAATAACTATAATATAGTGAGACACTGTGAATAAGGGCCAGAAATTCTGCCTTTTCCAAGGATGTAGTTGCCATTACTCTGGGATTCCCTTTAAATAGCAATCCTATAACTAGCTGACCCAGAGAAATAGAATGCACGCAAGACCCATCACTTTAAAATTCCTAGAAATCATTTTTATTGACCTATGGTATTATATCCAAGTTAACAGCATCTCAGCATATGAATAATATTTTAAAATTCTTCAAAATACATTTCTATTTCAAGACTTTGAAATCTAGTAATATTCTATACAATACATTGTAGTTGTATAATGTGTGTGTGTGTGTGTGTGTGTGTGTGTGTTGAGGCAGGGCCTCACTATGCAATTTGGGCTGGCTTTGTGCTCACTTTTGTAGCCCTCAGGCTGGTCTCATAGTAGCTATATGCACCAAGTCACCACTCCAGGGAGCAGCAGTACTACTGCATCTGTTACGTATGTGCACCAGGACATGTCATGCGCTCCTAGGTGGGGCTCTTGGACCATTGTGCCTCATACTGCACACTGGCTTAGTCGACTGACGACTTTACTGCTCACCATGATGTTGGCAGGTGAACACTGGCGGGAGGTGGTGGTCACTTGGGGCGTGGCCTGAACTATTCCTTTACTACTTCCCTTACTCTCTCTATTTCCTTCTTTCCATTCCATGAGCAATTATCTTCCACCATGCTGCCCTCCCTTAGAGCCTGTAGATTATGGGCTGAAGTCTGTACAAATTGAGATCCACTATTAAAAAAATCATGATCTCCAATGGTTCCTTTTTACAAAATTTTATATACAGATAGATTGAAATATTTCATTCACTTACTCATAAAATTTTTGAAGTTTGTAGCTGAGGTACATTTGATGGAATTAGTCAAAAGCTAAAACAATGTCACTTGCCCTCTTTTTTAAGAACCAAAATCCAAAACAAATGATTGCAGTTTATGGCCCCTTCATACATAGCTATGACTTTTATAAAGTCTAGGATGACATGTAAATTTAATGAAACCTGAAATTGTCCAAACTGATATGATTTCTGGCCTGAATGCTTTACAAGGAAGTTCTGAGTATTGCAGGAAGTGCCCATCTGCACTTGCAGATAACACCTGGCTTTCTGGGAAGAATATTTAGGTGTGAAGAGTCACAGCTGTCCAGTTACAGGATGACTGAGGTGCCTGCTTACGTGGACATCTGGACTACAGAAAGGAGAAATAGACTTTATAATTTATATAAATTTAGCATGGTCCTACCGCCTATTTATAGAATTCAATTTAACTCCAAGTTGTTTAATGATTTAGTTCAAGTAAGCATTTTGGGTACTATTGGAGTTACATTTTTCATTGAAAATTAGTACATTAAAAACCATGTGAAATATTTTCTGCTTAGAAAAATACTTTTTCTAACATATCTGTATAAGATGGACACAGTCATGATTTGGGGGCATATGGGCATCACAGACCTGGTCAGGGAGTGTGTGTGTGTGTGTGTGTGTGTGTGTGTAGAGGGCTGGTGCAACATAAAGAGCAAACTGGAACCACGGAAAGTGGAAGAATGGGGAAGCATTGGCGTTGGCACCAAGGCATCTGTGGTGCCCACCTTCCTTTTGGGTAAGTTCTGGAATCTCATCCTTGACCTAGACTACAAATAGTGGGTCTCCTAGTGGAAAGGATACTCCTGTGTGAGGGTGGAAATGTTTTGCCACAAAGACAGCAATGGATAACATAGGAGTGAGTGCTTCCCAACTTAGAATCTCAGAAGAATATGAATGAGTTAATTACGAAGTAATTTGAGTTATTACATATGCTTCTGTCTTTATGTATGTGTACAATAGGAAAAAAACAGTAAGTTTATGACACCACAATGTACACAGCCTGAATTCTGAAAAGCAATTTGAAGTTAAAAACGTCCCCAACATTATTTTCCTATTGTATTGTTCTACCATGGGGTATCATTCCTGTGCTTATTTGTTTTTCCACATATGATGATTCAACGACTTGATTCACACAAGTTACACCAAATAGTGCCTTTTTAAAATGATGCGTGCTTTTCAGAAAAACTTGTGAATGGTTGGGGTTTATGGTTTTACATATGAACAATAAAAATACTGTAGCTTGTAGTGGCTCGTGATTAATCTTTTATCAAAGATTATGCTATAGAATTCAGAGATGGTAGTGAGTTTATGCTCTAAGCAGCTTTAGCTTGCATTGCAGCATGCAGTTGCGATCCATAGATGTATAATCCTCATTCTCTTTCCTCTGTTATGCCAAGCACTTTGGCTGCAGCCTCCTTGAATATCAATTTAGAAAAACATGTCTGTCAGCAGCTCATTATCCCGTCAATTTAAGCTACTATACCATAAATTTGTGGCAAACTGCAGATGGCCTCAAAGCTTGTGTTGACTATATAGAAAATACTCTGGATGATTTCTGAATGTATAGTGAAATGCGAAGCTTTTTCCAAGCCAAGACTATATCCTTTCAATGAAAGCAAGGAAAATATTTGGATTATCATTCAAATGCTCTCCATTAGTCTTTTGGAAAACAGCACGTTATCCAATTAAAAAACAAAAGAACCTCAAGAAAAGATCTCCATGAAATATTAAAATCCAGTTAGAGTACCCACAACCGTGGGGTGCTGTCTTCTCAGTGCATGACCCACAATAATTAACACCCAAACACAATAATGATTTGAAAATTCATAGTTTCATGGTGATCACTGTGTCCCAGTAATTACTCTTTTGGCTTATTTACTAAATAGAGAAAAGAGATTTCAAGAAAGTAAGATAGCGAGTCCTTAGTTAAATAGATAGCAAGAGAAGGTACCAATGCCATTTTACAGTAAACAAAGGAAACTGCTAGTGCAGCATTTATTAATCAGTCACATCTTATCAGACATGTGATGATTTACTATGACCGTGTCTTCTGCATTAGTACATAATATACATTCTGTTGCCTTCAGCATTTTACACTGTAATAAATAATACGATGAATCCTATGAGAAATATATAGTGTTATATTTATGTAAGAAATTCTTGAGGTTAATTTTGAAAATATTAAGAAGACAACACTGAATTGCGATTTGTGTTTCACGTGACTGAGAAAAGCAGAATGTGTCCTTGTGTACATTAACATACTTTGAAGATTTCCAAACCAGAAGGTGCCCAGAGGTATGCTCAAAATCAAATGCGCAGTTACAGGAGAGGCCCCTGGACCAGCGGCACCAGGTGGCTTCTGTCTGTGGCTTCTATTCTCATTTGCTGCTATGTTTGATTGACTAATTATAAATATCTAGACTTCAGATTCCACATCTATTCCAAATTATAACTACAGGCCTATTTTCAATAGCAGTCTGTAATTCTAGCCAAAAACAGATTAATGTAACCTCAATTTTTGCGGTCAGTCATATAAAAAATGTTCAAAATAATTTTTACATGTTTGTAACTGTATCAGTACTTTTTAGAGAATTTTATATGTAAAAAATCATAAAACATTGACTTTTTTAGGGATACATGTGTATGCATATTTGCACCTGATTATAGGTTGCATAAGTTTAATCGATGTGTACATTCTAGATTTTATGTTCTGATTGCTGGTTTTAATACTATCTTATAGTCCCATTTTTAGGTAGAAGGACAAAACTAAACTGCACATGTGAAATCAGCTTGAAAGCTCAGCATGTATGTTACAGTTTAGTTATTTTTCTCTATTTGGATTTGAGTCTCTCAAATTACTAGATTTTCATTGCTCATCATCTTATCCTTAGTATCTAGCATTGAGCTGCAAACTAATACTGAGTTAGAATGATTAACCAGGCTAATATTTATTTCACTCTTTAAGCAGATGTTGTACTAAGCACTTTCCACATGGCGTTTTATTTAGGAATCATGACTAATTTTTCAGAAAAATATTATATTAGCTTGGGCCGGCGGTATAGCTCAGCGGACTAAGTGCTTGCTTAGGTAAGCGCAGGGACCAGTGTTCGATCCTTGGTTCCCCCAGCCGCGCCGGCCCCGCCTTCGGGTGCACTGAGCCGGCGATGCAATCCGGGCGCGGTGGCGCGCACCTGTAATCCCAGCACATGGGAGGCAAAAAGCAGGAAGATCGCTATGCATGTGGGCTGCATGCATAGTGAGACCCTGCACCAAAAAAAAAAAAAAAAAAAAAAAAAAAAATAGAAAAAGAAAAAAAAAGAAAAAGAATATTATATTAGCTTTTCTTGTATGCACAGATGATTAAAGACACTTTCACACTGTCAACATTATAATGATGCTTATCTTAATATTTGTAATATTCCTTTGTGTGCATATGTGTGGATTATTTCTTAAACTTTAAAATAATGGAGAAAAATGTAAATTTTTAATTTACGTATACGTACATATCTAAACTAAAATATATGTACATATATTTTAGTGCTAAAAGCTAAGGACATCTTGTAACTCTTGCTTTTCTGTTTGTCTTTTTTTAACTATTTATTTTGAAGAGACTATAGTAATAATTGATATGACATTAGAAATGGTACACATTTAGAAGACCAAGATGACAACTATTCAAGCATGATTATTGTATTACACATTTTGGTCCCCAGTGTAGTTGCTTAGATCACAGATATCAGCATACAGTTAATCAAGGTGAAAATTCTACACATTAACTGCTATTTTTTAAAAAATATTGATGAAAATATTTAGTACAGTCACCTCGGCCATTGTGCATATCTGGAAAACAAGTGGTAGTATTCAGTCATATATCTAATCTTACATAACTATATCTGCTAGTTTGATCAACAGATTTGAGGATAAAAATAGATAATATATCAATCATTGTTAATTGAGTATCTTGTTCTGAAAATCTGTAATACATGTACTGTTATATGTTACCCTGTTTCACGGATTTTTGTTCTTGTGTTTGTCTTCTACTTTTTAAAATGAAATAATAGAATTAAATTTAATAAAAAAAACTAAGGACATAAAGACTTGTACTACAACTTGAAAGAAAACCAGGGACATTTTTATAAACAAAATAAAACAATTACAAATAATGTCTAAATCTTGGAAGGAGCTTACATGTCCCTCAATAGATGAAGTATAAAGAAGTTCATTCTTCACCCACAGTGGAAGAACACATGCCATGGAGAAACACAGACTTGGATCACTTGTAGGAACATGAATGCAACTTGAGACCGCAGTATTCAGTGAGATAAGCTGGCCACACAAGTTTAAATACCAGATGGCTTCTCTTACCTGAGAAACACAAATAATAAGTAAAGAGCAAAATAAAACACAAACAAGAGGAAGTGGTGAGATAGATATTTCTCAAATAAAGAGCTCAAAGGAGGAAGGGCAGGAAAGGGGGATGAATAGGGAGTTAGGCTGTGTCCTGTGTGTGTGCTTGAATCTATGCTAGGAGTGTGAGCATTGTGTACTGCACACACGGACTAACAAACAAACAGAAGGACAAATTCTGTATTATTCTAAATATACAGCAGTCAGATTCACACAGAAAGGAGAAGAACTGTGTCCAAGAAGAGAGGGAGGCAAGGAAGAGCAGCTAGAGTCTCTTGGGCAGCCTTTCTGCTCTGGAAGACAATAAATAGGGGAGTACAGGGAACGGGTGCGGCAGTGTAGAGGCCTGCGTTCATGTCCTGTGGCTGAATTATGTGCTGTAAAGGTTAAAGTGGCAAATTTTATTTTATGTGTATTTCACCAAATTAAAAAAAAAATGAAATAAAATGAATGAAGTGAATATATTAACATTTATTGGACTTGTTTAATGTTTTCAGATCTTGCCTTTTTGGCATTAGTTTTTTGTTTTAAATCACTATTTTGAAGTGTTTCCAGATACAGCTCTCAGTGTGCACCTGACCGAGCAGGCACAGCTCTTGGCTGCCCGTTGTAACCCAGCCAGAGCGGTCTGGGGTGCAGTGAAGCAGGGCAGAGGTCAGTTAGGGGGCATTGATCGCCTCCACAGACCGTCTCACAGTCAGCAATCAGTGGACCGCAGGGTGTCTGAAGGGACAGGATGGGCCAACGCTAGCTGCAGGTGAGGATCAATATGTAGAAAGGTACTGCGGGGCAGAAAATAACTAAGTCAGATAAAGTAGCACATCAAGCTCATTTCAAAAGTTACACCCAGTAATTGGTAGTAAGGAGACACCAATCTCTACGGCATAAAAAGAAACTGGCATACGAACTCTTCAAACTTGTTGAAATATCAAAAGTAAATACAGAGTTTTTCAAATAACGAGAAGACACTTAACAGTGCAGGGATTTACGTATACAGGTCAAATATCTAGCAAAATGGACCCAAAATAGGAAGACAGATTACACATTCACTCACTGAATGTATCTGTCTCTATTAAGTTTTGAACCTGGGCCAGAACTTTCTGAATAACTCAAGCCACAGGTAGTGGGAAATCTTTGCTCTGATCACACAAGCTGTCTTCTTCTGAGCCTCTGAAGTCTACAGGGATGGTTACTGTCTCGGTCACATTTTCCTTGCTGAGACACAATACGTGACACCCACAGCTCTAAGAAGAGGTTTGCTTTGGCTCGCAGTTGGTAGAGGTTTTAATTCAAAGTCGCCCGGCTACCAGGCAGGGCTGCCCGCACAGTGGCATCACAGGGAGGCGAGTGCTCCTGGTGTGGTGGCAGGGACTGAATGAAAGGTGAGTCCAGAGGCAGAAGCAGACAGATCCTTCAGAGGCAGAAGCAGACAGATCCTTCCTTCCGGGCCCTGCGCCCGGGGCCGCCCCTCCTCCAGCCACTTGTCACCTCCCCATGAACTCATCAGAGGACAGATCCTGATGAGCGCCACGCCCTGTGTGATCCAGTCTCAGCCTATGAGCGCTTCAAGCTGTAGGGGAAACACAGATATATAAACTATAAAGTTAACTTTTGATAAGTATTCGGCACAGGGAACTAGTTGGCAAGGTTTGCAACAAAGCAACATGGAGAGATTTTGTGCCTAACCAAAGCTTAAGTGACTTTAAATATGTCCATTTTTAAAATATCATTCAGTTGTAAGATTTTATAACTTAGAAATTGGTGATTTAGAGCTGTGAATGGACTGAAGACTATTTAGCTTATTCCTTACTGCATTGTTAAGTGTGGCAGCTTCATATCCAAAATATAGTACTTTAAAATGAAATAAAAATATAAAAATTAGATATTATGACATCTAAATTAGATTTGAGAAGAAACCAAATATGTAAATTTTAAGAAACAATTTGAATACATTCCATAAAATATTTTTTAAATTGTTATCTTTCAATATTTGACACAGAAATAAATTATATTATCTCTCAATTAAGATGAAAACAGGGTAAAATTGTTGAACTAACTTCATATTTTTAATTCTTTTTAATGGAAAGCATTAAAAGTATATTAAATGCCAGTCACTGATAAACGCTCAGCATATGACATTAAAACTAAGTGATAAACGATCCTGCCAGCGCAATAATGTACAGGACTACAAGATAAACCTGAGAGGACTTCACTGACCACATAAGAAATATAAAGTTCATGTGTTGGTGGATAAGTCTTGATCTATCTAGGTCTCAACCATCCAGCAGAAAAGTATAAAAATGAAATATACATCATGGGGCCATAATATTAAGCTGAGCTGTAAATGGCTATGGTCGACAACTTCTTTGAATAACTCACTATTGTTGTGGAATGCTGGACTATGTTGGACTGTGGTGTCGAGTTCAATCACCTAAGTTAGTTGAATGACAACGGAGTGCCCACCTTTGACAGGTGTAGACAAAGGAAGGGGTATAGAAAGAAAAATCATGATGTGTGTGTATGGACAGTACAGGTGGGATAGATAACGCTGTGCTTCTACATAATCCTATGAGAGGCAAGATCTACACTAATGGTGGTTGGACAGGATATTATGTTGGCTTCTAGTACTACGGTCATCAACTAGGAAAATAATTATTGAATTTTTGATATAATTCAGGTATAAAAAATAAGATAAGTAAGCAGCTACACTCTTAATCTACTGATAAGAGACATCTGCTAAAATAATATCTGTAAATATAATATCATGTATGCACCTTGTACGATACCAAAACATTATGGAAACAGTTTGCAATGTATTAATTTATCAAATCTGTCTTGTTAAGGTGTCTTGAAACTGTCTGATTGATATTTGTACTTCAATAAAATAAAAAATAAATTTAAAAAAAGACATAAATAAATAAATAAATAAATAAATAAATAAATAAACTAAGTGATAAACTTAGGAACAAAGGACACTAAAATGGGATGATCTAAGACCCTGCCCAGCCTTTGGGGAAGGGAAAGTCACCCACAGGAATCCGAGGGGAGAAGGCCTGCGGAATCAGCCGGGCATCGCGATCAGCACGGAAGAGACAGCAGCCTGAGGCACACGGGGGAGTGCAGTCCCAGGGGCTCCTTCAGGCTCAGGCAGGAGAATTGTGTGTCTGAAACTCATCTGTGCCATTAATTTAGTTGGAGTCTGGGGTGGGGAGTGAAGGGGGGAGAGAGAGAGACAGAGAGAGACAGAGAGAGATAGAGACAGAGAGACAAAATGGGAGTGTAGGTACCTGCTAGTGCTCAGAGTTCATCTCCAGTACTGCAAACCAAAACAACAAATACAAAACTCTACTCTTTTGAGGAAGTATGCAAGAAATAGAAGACTGGAAAGAGGGAAAAGTGAAAAATATATAGGAAGGAGACAAAAAAAATGCCATGAGTCCACAGGCTTGTTGAAGACACAAAGTAATAGAACACAAAAAACTCCTGCTAAATGTTTCGCATCCCCTTTACTGCCATCATGAAGTTCCTTTGCTTCATGAAGATCAGATTTTGTTGTCTTAACTCCTTCCCTCCTGCGCTCCCCTCTCTGCTTCTGTTTCTCCTTTGTTTTCTTTCTTCCCTCCTCCCCTCCCCCTCCCTTCCTTCCATTCCTTCCTTTACATTTTATGTTTTGACTATATTATCTTTGCCATGCAAAATATTTTTGAATTGAGTTCTATCTAACATTTACATAACATTAGAAAATATATGTTTCAGAGTTTGAAATCTTGCTTGAGTCAGACATGGAAAAAAATTCTTTCTTATGTCACTGAATATGAAACACAATCATATAAGGAATAAATATGACAGGAAAGGTAAAAGTTCTATGTATTTTTGTTTAAAATATTATTCAGGTAAGATTGAACAAGACAACTTTTCATGTTGTAGAGATTGTTTTTTTTTTGCATTGTCATTTAACTTGAGCCATGAATCTAACATGATTCCAAAACCTTCCAGGGAGTCAAGGTTTAGGAATGCAATGATAATATTACAAAAATTAGCTTATCTAAAAGCACAAAATTCTACAGAAATTCAAAAGTCTTTGAAAGAATTCACAAACAATAGCCTTTATAATTCAAAAACTATAATAATTGTGTAGCTGTTGTAGTTTAAGGGAAGGGACTACATAGTATTGAAATTAGAATTGGCTTGCAATATTTTGTCATGTTTTTAAAACACTTTTATGTTGCTATGAAATTTTAAAATATTTTTCAAGTGTTTGTATAATTTTAATATTCACACTTAAAATATTTATTGCCTAAAATTTATTTTTCCCAATTAAGTTTAATTTTGTAATTAAAAAATTCAGTTGAAATATTGAAATTGGTTTTGTTAATTAATATTTTGTATTTAGTAGACTTTCACCTAAAGACATGAGAACTTCCCTTTTTCTCTCTCACAATCACACACATTACACAGTTATGGAAAGTTTTCCACTCAAAATTATTAAACAAGTCCAAATAACATGTCCAGTCGTTGCAGTTTGTGAAAGTCTCATTGATCTAGGAATGAAAGAAGAGTTGTGTCTTACTGGTAAGAGAGATTTGATAGACACTTCCCATTAGTGCCCAGAACTGGGAAGGCACAGGACACGCCTGAAGGCGGGAATGCGCACAGTATGACCAGGTGTCAGAAAGGGATTGTGGTGTGTTTTTGCAGAGTTGCATAAAATAAAATCAGTTATGTGAAATGCCTTGGACAATATTTCCTTATACCTAGGGAGGTGCAATATTAGAGAGAAAAAAGTCAGGTGTAATTTATATTTTCAGTTATTATTGTAACAGATGATAATATTGAATTCCCATACACAAAATGGTGTAATAACTATTAATTGCAGATAAAAATAATTTTGTATGCATAAAACAATAAAGTAGGCTGAATTATCCAAATAGATAAGATAGATAGATAGATAGATAGATAGATAGATAGATAGACAGATAGACAGACAGATAAATAGATAGATAGCTCTGTTTCCTCACTAGCAATAAGTTATTTAAGGATCAGTCTAGCAAACATGTTGTTTACAAATACTAAGTGAATTAATTTGTGTGAATTTGTGTGTGTCCTTTTAAAATGTAAATGAGTATCACCTTGTAAAATGTAGCTTACGAACCACTGAGATTTCTGAAAATTACTATATTTCAGAGGCAAAATTTATAAAAATTCCGCATAAAATCTAATTCACACTTAAAATACAAATAAATTAAAAAATAAGTTAAAATTTCAATTTAAAATTAAATTTTTTGATATTTGGCTAATATTTGTAACACTGCTGCTTTATCAAATATAGGTTTTAGACAAGTTAAATTTTAATATTATTGTTGAGTGTTGTTTGCTGTTGAGGTATTGTTTGCCTTAGATCTCTGACACTATAAGATTAAAAAAGTGGTTCGAATTTAATTTTAAAAACAAGCATAAGCACGGGGTTGGCAAAATAGAGCAGTGGACTAAGGCGCCTGCTTAGGCAAACTGAGGCAAGCTTGGGCCACGTGCTGTGGCAGCCCCTCCCAGGGCTGGCTGAGCTGGCCAGTACCTGAGCGCAGTGAATACACCTGTAATCCCAGGGCTGGGGAGGCTGAAAGCAGGAGGAGCACCATGAGTCCAAGATGCACAGCGAGACTCTAGCAACGAAATAAATTAAAAAATTTAATTTTTTTTAAAAGCATGAATATAAATATTACAACTTACAATATTATAATAGCAAGCAATAAAGAAAATATTCTTATCTTCAGCTTATTTCTTTTCTAAAAATTCATTCAAGTAGGAGTTCTTTCATTGACTTTTTCTGAATCCATATCCAACACTGTCTCTAGTGTATGTTGCTGGCATCCTCTGAGAATCACTTAGTGTGTGTATGCGTAAAAATCTGTAAGTGTAAAATCTCTATGGAATTTCTTTTAGCAAGGACTACACCTATTCATCTTAGCTGCTGAGTATTTATTATAGGGTCTGAAACAGGTGAATTTAACTGAGTGTGTTACAGTGAAAATCGCATTAAGCTCCTAGGCCTCAGGACGTTTTATCTTTTTGTTGTTGTTGTTTTTAGTTGTATTTGGTTGTTCTAGCATGTCACTAAGCAACTCGGACTCACAGTGATCTTCCTGTTTTCAGCTTTCCTACTGCTGCGATTATAATAAACACCACTATGCCGAGACTCTGACCAACTCAGCTCCCTGGGGGGAGGGCTGGGGTGGCATATGGTGCTGGGGATTGAAACGCAGTCCCAGTGCTGGCCTGAGCTTGCCTAAGCAGGCACTTTAGTCCATAGAGTTATCTTACCTACACATTTCTTTATGCTTGTAAAAGTGCTGAGATAAAGTATTGCCTTGATCTGTGCAGGTCCATTCTGGCCTTTTAAAGGTCATAAGAAATGCATACCAATAACAATTCTCTTTCTGTGTTTTTGCTCTTCTGCCAATCTATTCTAGTATATGGTTATCTCTTTTCTACTTAATTGGTGTGTTTTCTTGCACACACATTTCTGGAAAAAAATCTGTTAGCAAACTTTGTAGTAAATAGATCTTATTTAGTGAGATAACCAATGTGCATTTGATAAGTTTAATTATACAAGAACATTTACTGGTCAAACTACAATTTTATACTAGAGGAGGGATTTTATGAAAAGAATAAAATTAATTCAACATATAAAAGGCCACTGATGTGGCATTGGTAGAATTGTATTTAACCAAAATAGTTTGTCATCTAAAATCACTTTCTATTAGTTGGCCTAGAACTGAGTATAAGAGGGTCCACCACTTAAATTAGGGAGGTGGAGGCAATATTGTGATTCAAGTCATGCAGGTACCTGGGCATCTGACATAGCCTAAGGGCTGAAGTGTCCAATTAATGTCTGCATGGATTTATTTAAGTCCAGTTTCCTGGCCACTGTCAGTCTGACTTGTGGCATGAACTAGATAAGACAGTACACCCCTACACATGGCTCCTTTGTGGACTGAGCTTTTGTTGATTTGGAAAAATCTGTACCAGTGCTTCTCTGGCTGTTTCAGGCTCTTGAGTGAGACTACAATCAATGTCAAGCCCCATCCCTACGAAGCAGTGAAGAAATGACAGCTGCCTCCTTTAGCTTTGTCTTTAGTATAAGACATGGATTTCCAAAGATTAAGCTGTTGGTTTCTATATCATTACCATGCATTTTTTTTGTCCAAAACTATAGTGAATATAAAAGCACTCCAAGATGAACCTGGGAAACTGAGACCACTGTTCCCCTCTCCAATCCTTTCTCCACTTATCTTTACAGTTTCTTGAATTCCCCTCTATGCTACTTCCACTCTGAGCCTCTGTCCTGCTCCTGTTGACTCTTCTACTACACTACTTTCTTTTTGTTTCCCTGTTCTGTAAATTTCCTCTCTTCGACACAACTCAACTGCCTTCACTGTCCTTTCTGTATGCCCCACTAATGTTCCGCACACCACACTTAAAAAATTTCTCCTCTGGGCATGACTTGCTTCCTTTGTGGTTTGAAAAAGCCATAATCCCACAATTAGCAGATAGATATGTGACTGTTTTTTGTGTTTTTATTCTCTGAAA
The DNA here is from genome assembly GCA_004027165.1 of Ctenomys sociabilis. Lineage (NCBI taxonomy): Eukaryota > Metazoa > Chordata > Mammalia > Rodentia > Ctenomyidae > Ctenomys > Ctenomys sociabilis. The sequence goes on along the minus strand of PVKA01003163.1, from coordinate 87,507 downwards.
CACATGCATCTTCTTTTAAACAAGAGAAAGCCCACACCAAGACTGCAGATTTCTAATCATGTACTTGGAACACATATTTTCAAAGATAAGCATTTTCCCATCTCATTTTATATCAGCACAAACTGTTCTCTAAACTGGTGCTAATTTTCTTGACTACAAAACAATTATTGTTCACACAGGCTTTTGGTTCCTTTGGCTACCTTTTTACTTACTATTCTCAGTATGGGAAGTACAATGCACAAGTCTTAGGCTGATGAAGACAGGGCTTTATAATAACCATAAAGAACAATAAATATAATATTTGACCTTTAATACTATAATTACATTAATAGAGAAACAACCCTCTTCTTTTATTTCTGCTTTAGCACTGCCATGGTCTCTTGGCATCTCAGCACCATAGCTGACTCATGCTTTAGATGCTTTCAGATCTAAATCTCCTACCACATCAGCTCAGTGAGACTACTATTCAGAGCAATTCTTTATGTGTGTTATTTTTCTTTATTATAATTTCCTCACCTGTATTTAATCTCATAGTGTTTTAAGAGACTTGCTTTCATCAAACCTCTCCAAAGCATACATTTCACTAGGAAAAAAGGAAATCCTTTCAAGCTGTAGATGATGTATAATTAATGCATTATTATAATGTCAAGAAAAATTTGCCTGATTGGTTTTGAGGAACAAACATAACTATCTTTGTGTGTGTGTGTGTGTGTGTGTGTGTGTAAAACACACCTAATGGGAAAAAAAAAGATGTGAATCAGAGATCAGACTACAGAATGGTTATCAGTACCCAATGAACTTCCGGCCACACTCAGCTAGCTATGTTTTATCTAGGAAAGAGAGTTTTATTTAGCAGCAAGAATCCACTGCTTACACCTACATAGAGTGAAAACACCTGTTAGAAGTAAACTCATTTAGGTGTTTAATCCATACAGCTGTGAATAGGAGGAAGAACTGCCATTGTCTGGATGGACCTGCCAGAGGAAGAGAGATGGTGGAGCAGAGCAGACCTGGGAGAGCATCTACAGTGACCTCTTCACATGCCGGCGGACTCCCTGGTGTGGAGAAGGGTTCACATCTGCTCTCCCAACACCAAGTAAATAAGGTTATATGTGTGAAAACTGTATAAAAGATGAAAGGTGTAAGAAAAATATGATTGTTGTGTTCAACACATTACAATAAATTCATAGGAAAGTAAGCTTTTAGAATGAAAAAGACCATTCTGTGGTTTTTAGTAGTATTCATTTGTCAAGGATTGTTTCAAATAAATTTCTATATTATGATAGATTACAACTGTTGTCCAACTTGAAACACCCAGCTGAACTGAACCAGCAGGATGCCATGTGTGGGAGACCCACCAGACAATTGTTAGCAACAAAATTAAAGAGTAAAAGAAAAGAGGCTATTGAGATCTGTTGGGTCTCTTTGAGGAGCTTATTATGCTGGCTTTTCTGATAAGCTCTGCTGTTCTCATCACTGGAAGAGTTCAGGGTATTGCTTTTACTGAAGATTGCTGTGGTACTTTTGGGGGGAGCTCTGATCTTTACTTGGAGGGCTGCTTCCTGGCTCCAGTTCAGATCCCTCAGCTTGCCAGCACAGATCTTTCATCCTGCTGCAGGCTTTCTAGCTTTCACCACTGATCTTGGGGACTTCTTAGTGCAGATCCTTGAAACAAGTCTGTGTGAGACATTGTTATTGGCTTTTGGCCTCCAGTTGGACTCATGGGAGGCACTGCTAAGTTTTAAGTCTTCAGTTGGACTCATGTGGGACATTAGCATGGGATCCAGGCTCTTAACTGGATTCTTTTGGTCCTTAGTGTATAGACAGATTTCCTGCACTCTCTTGTACTAAATTCTTTGGGTGACTATTACAAAATAACCCTGTAATTATGTGTCCTGTATTGTTTTCCTTGTAAACCTTGACTACAATATATGACTCCTCAGTATCCACAGTGGGTAATAAATAGCAGACAGATGACACATGGATCTTCCAAAGAAGGATCTGACTTCTGATTTTCTCTTGTCATTTCATGCCGCCTTAAAGGCATCTTAGTTCAAGACATCACAAAATATAGTTCAGCACAAGAGATCCAGTGCAGGATTCATGCTTCCCAGATAGAATCTGAGGACCCCCCCAAGGCCTTTTAATTGATCAACGGAGACCAGTGGAAACACAAAGCCCTTGGCTCCATTGCACTGAGCATGTCTGCACATCTTTTGATGTACAGGAAGGTCATAGCCAGCACATGAGCAGATGAGCAAAGCTGCGTGCAGGTCATTGTGGTGGGCAGGTGCACACCCGTAGAGACATGCGTGCATACGCACAGGCATGTCTACACGTGCGCGCACACACATGCGTGCACACGCACAGGCATGTCCACACGCGCACACACACACACACACACACACACACACACACACACACACACATCCAGCACTGCACCTAAGGCCAGCTGTGTCAGGAAGTAGCTATTCATTCACAGTCATGTGCTTGATCTAAAAATAGGTTGCTTGATTCTAGTTTTCTTTTAAATGACAAATTTGTTATAAGGAATGTTAAGAATTTGAAAATTTACTTATTTCTTCTGAAAAATTTTGGGTAGTAGTGACATAATTTCTACTTATTGCTTCAGAAAGTGGCAAGATGAATAAATAAATGGGGTGAAAGAGAAAGGGAGTGCTTTGAGGGGGATTAATGGCAATGTTTCTTTATTGTAATGCATTTTATTTAAATATTCACTGTAATATTAAACCATACAACTTTCATAGGTTTCCAAACAGTTAAAAAGTAGGATATCCAAATTAAAGAGGGTTTTTACATGCCCAAGACAAGATATTTATGCTTTTATTTTTCATGTCAGTGGATTCCAATGGGAAAATTACTTATAATCCAATAAGTTAAATAAAAGTTAAACAAATATTTAAAACAATAGGAAATAAATTAGGATTAAGTAGAACTTTGAAAATTCTGTATAAAACCAGTCACTTTGGCTAAAAGAATTGAGTTAGTTCATTTTTTCAATGTGGGAAAAGTTTATGAGTAAAATAAGAAGAACCCTAAGGGACTAAACTTAAATTTGTCCCACAATAATACTCTAGGAAAAGGTAGATATTTTTGACACAATGTGAGAAACTAAAATTTAATTTATTTTGGGAAAATATAAACCAAAGATAAAGTAATCCTGTGTGGTTAGCTACAAAGTAACTGTAGAAAAAACTAGCAGAGGAATCATAAAGCACAAACCGTGTGGTGAAAGGAAAAAGTTTGAATGCATATGCCTAAAATAAGCAAAAATTAATAGTATTTAAGAAATAAATGAAATATGTACTTTTAATTCCAAAATTTCTCCAATGATTAAAAATTAACTTAACAGCATGTGGGACTCAGCATGTGGGACTCAGTTATATCTTTTACAAACTTTAAGTAATTCATCGTCATTAGAGTTTTTAATGCTGAAGCTCCATTTTAAATGTTTCCTTTTATTCCCTAAATGAAACAACGATGTTTCCTTCTGTACAACAGACCTATCTCCAACTGCTCAGGCAAGCTCACCAAATAGGTACAGTTAAGCAATAATATGTCTTACACCTTCAAGTAACTTTGTTCTGGAATTTCTCAAGTTGGATAAACCTCTCTATTTTTCTTTGCTTTCTGCAGTATTTACTTTCTCTTTCTTTAGGACGGTAAAATTCTGTTTGAATAGGCTCCCTCCAAGTTTTCTTTCTCTTTTTTCCAAGCAAAGTAAGAACAGAGACTTAGTGTGGTGCGCTTGAACATGCCACATGTGAGTGTATAATTTAATGAGTTCTGTCACAAAATAGCATGGCCCAGGTATCAGCTACATTTAGACAGGGTTAAAACTCAACTACATCTTTGTTATAGTACTTACAGGTACACATTTGACAGCATAAGGATAATCGGTACATAACAAAAGTGTACCAATAAAATTAATTTTAAAAACAATTGCAACCAATGACAAATTAAGATCCTATTCTATAAGTTTATAGCAGACTGACTTAGGAGCCCTTCAAATGTATTAGCCTTCTGCCAAATTGTTTGTTTCTTAAAATATATTTTATGAATTTAGGGTGGTTATAGGAGAAATACTTTTGTGGATTAACTTTCAACATTTATTGAAAATTGACCTTTTAACTGCAGTTCTGTAAATGATACAAAGATAAATCAAGCACTTTCTGAAGGAATGTAAATAAGTGTCATCATACTGTGTTACAAAATACACAAAGACACATTTTATAAAAGACTCAGTTATGGACTTCCTCCTGCATTACCCATCTGAGTGAGGCCTGCGCATTCCATCGTTTTCACATGCCTTAGACAATGAGAATGCACCAGCTGGCTGGCTCTCAGTTTCTGTCTCTCAGAGGCATCATTGTTGGCCGTGGGGAATTAAAATTTCGACTGTCTCATTTTCAGTCAATGATCTTTGTTATTTGAAGACAGAGAAATGCTAACAATTTGAGCTGCCAATTGGCCTTTCCCCTAAGTTATTATTGGGAAGAAATGCTTTGCTCTTGCATAATGGAACAAAACTCATGTCTCACATACCTCCCGACCCCTATGGCTCCAGTCTGTGCAGGTTCACACCATCGGCTCAATCTAAAGCAGTACCATTTGGATTCTAATCCTTCATGTGTTGGCATTTTGGCTTCTTTTATAATTAGAATGCCACAAAGGGCAAAGATTTCAGTAATTGAAATCTTCTGGTGATGATTTTTAATGTTTAAAACTAGTGTACCACAATGAGGAAGTTGTCATTAGCACAAAAATTTAACTTAGAAAATCCATAATCAAAAGTGTATAAAGAAAACAAAAAACAGACTGATTGATATGATTTTTCCACTTCTCTAGAGCTATGGCTCACATGACACAGTTGTCTTCTTTGAACACCACTATGAATGATAGTGTAGACTTGGTCACCTACACAGACTCGGCTGTGCGGTTACTGACTTGTTAACACAGAGGCTTGGGAGGGAAATCACTACTTGCACCAATTATGTCAACTTGGTCCCAAGTTAGGCTGCCTTTTAACTTACAGGGCTGAAAAATCATTTTAAAGAAAACTAGACTTCACCACAATCATTCATATTTCTTTCTCAAATTTCCTGGCGTCATCTATTCATTTTCTGGTTTTCCCTCCTTTGATCTTATTTCTGATACAAATTGTATTTTGGGGTGGTTATTTTTGTTGCATTTTGTAACAGATTTTTCTCCATATCTTGCCCCTAAATCTGTGGCTTACTTTCTCTTGAGAAATTTATAAAATCACTACAAAGCCATAGGAAGTAGCATCTAAAATTTAGCGCCCTTATGATATGAGCTTAAAGTTTTCCAATGATAATTTACTATAATTTCTGAAATGTGCTATTTTTACTAACAACATACAACAGTTAAAGTTAATTCATTATTTAAAAAAAATAAATGATTGTAGCTTATTGGTGAGAGAAGAATATTCAGTTTCCTAGTAGAATCTATGTACTAATACTATGGTGCTTCATAGCTTAGGTACTTCCATATTACCTTACTTTTGAATGAATCAAGCTCAATCAATCTACATCAAGCTAGATAAGAAGTAAGCAGTGAGTTTCATACCATTTTAGAAGAATAAAAGCCTTTCTTATTCTCCTCTAGTAATGCATCTATTATTATTTTTCTAATATTGTCATTATATAGATATAAAAACAGTATTATTGTTACTTTAGATATAAAATTGTACTTCAAAGTTATTATTAATAATAATAATATCTTTTAGAGGTCTCTATTTCTTTGTGCATGCTGCAAGTCTGTGCGGTATTTTCTATTCTGTCAAAAGAACTCAGTTTGAAGTTCTCATGGAGGTGTTCTGCTGAAGATAAGTCTTTTTGTTTGTTTGAAAAGGCTTTATTTTTCTTCCAGTTTTATACTTTTTCTGGTCTTAGAATCCTAGATCCACAATTTTTAATTTGGTATCTTATTTGGTTTTATTTCAGCCCTTTAAAATTGCCACTTCATTAACTCTGACTTACAACATTTCTGAGAAGAGTTCCCCTGTCATTTCTACCTCAGTTTTTTTTCAAAATCATGTAGCACTGTACAAAGAGACCCAAAAGTTTACCTAGAAGACTCCTGTAGTAGGAACACTTGCCCAGATAGACTTAAATTTCTTACAAGATAAACAGAAAACATTAGCATCAATGTAAAAGGATGAAAGTCACTCCCCTCCTTAAAGTTAAAAAAAATGTCTTAGTATATTTTAGTCTTTGATATTTTTGCTATAGCTTTACAAAAAAGAAATACATAAGTTCCTAAAGAATTTATTCTACATAATAAATTCTTTAAAATTTATTTGTTTGTATTTTAACTTGAAGAGTGAAAAATAGAAGCAAAAACAAAGAGAAAAAAATGACGTAAACAGGGTAAAATACAGCGATACATTATGTTACAGATTTTCAAAACATGGATGGCAGGGCTGGGGAGATGGCTCAGTGGAATAAGTGCTTCCCTGGCAAGGGCAAGGGCCTGAGTTCAATCCCTGGTTCCTCCCCACCAAAAAATCATGCATGGCTAAATATATATATACATATCTATATATTTTTAAATAAAAATATCTAACACAGATTAGCAGTCCTCAATAGAAGCGGGTTATCCACAGAAGTTCTACATAATAAATTTTAATGTATAAAATTGAGATGTGACTTTATGTTGAAGACTTGTTATTCTTAAGTTGTTGACTTACAAACTAAGTATTCTTTCCTCAAATAGTTGAAATATTTTTTGCATATACTAATTTCAGGCTCTATATTTTATCCTGTTCTATACATGTTCTGGTAACAATATCATACCTCTATAATAAACATAGTTTTGCAATGCATTTTAACTTTTTTTTTTTTTTTTTTTTGGTGGAACCGGGTATTGAACTCAGACCCTTGCACTTGCCAGGGAAGTGCTTATTCTACTGAGCCATCTCCCCGGCCCTGCAATGCATTTTAAAAGAAAAGTGTTTGAAACAATTTAAAATTCACATACAATTATAAGAAACAATGCAGAAACACTTCACAAATCTGCCCAGTTTGCTGACATTATTTTTACAAACTACAATTATCATAATGAAAATGTAGAAATAGATACAATCTGCAAATCTTATCAGATTTCCTTAATTTTTTATGTAGTCCTTACATGTGCTGTGTTGACTGAGTTCATAAAATTTTATAATAATGTTTCCTTATCTATCAGACTATTAATACTCAAAAGGTTTTCATCACTAAAGAATTCCTTCCCTTATAGGCCCATGATTCCTGTGCCTATCTCCTCCACTCTCTCCTGTTCTTAACCTCTAGCAACATGTGCACTGTTCTCAGTTTGTGAGATGCTGATAAGGACGCAGAGGAGCCACACAGTGCAGTCACTTTGTAAGTCATGCAGTTACCATAAGATCTAGCAGTTGTGTTACTGGGAATTTACTTCAAAGAAATAAAAACTTGAAAACCTATGCATATATGTTTTCAGTAATTTTATTCATAACATCACCGGGACAGTTAACCTTGATTGGCTTGAGAGCCACCTAGGACATTATTGGTAAATCACATTTACGGTGTGACCCACTTATCGATGAGTGATGGAGGTGTGACCATAGAGAATATCTCTGGTCTCTGGTCTCATTTATTTCTGAACATCCTCTTCTGCTCTGTTTCCAGACACCAAGCAGCAGCCAGCTTGGCTACACCGTGCCCTCCTGCCAAGAGCTTCCTGCCATGTAGCCAGCCAGCCATCCACTGTGAAAGAGTAAGCCGAGAGGCAGCCCTCCTCCACAATGGTGAGTGCTGGGTATTGAGTCCCAGTGGGAGCAAAGGCCAATGCAACCACTAATCAGTAAGAAACAGCTGTTGACATAAGAACAATGAGGCTGGATCTTTAGGTAGAAACGCCTGATTCAAAAAAGCTAATCCAAAAGATTGCATATACTCATTTTATGTACTACTGGGAAATTTTTACATTTTCAAAACAAGGACAATTAATCCCTAAGGATTTTTTTTCTACAAGAACCTTCTGTTTTCCAGACATTTTCCAACCATTTCATTCCTAATTAAACTATTAATTATTGTCACTGTATTGTCAAAATACAGACTTATGGCAGGAACAATGTGCTACATGAAAATAAAAAATTTGACTTTACCATATAAAAGACTATTAGGTAAGGCTTCATAAACGTCTCTAATATTTCTTGTGTTCTTTTATATTGCTCAGTAGAGCTCATGCATTCATTCATTTTACTTTTATATAATTTCTACAAGTAAGTTCTGAGTCACTTTTCATAGGTTTTATTTCTTTGATTTCACTTGATATGTCTTATAAATTGAAGCACTTTTATTTTACAAAATCTTATACTATTCTTGAAATATCAAATATGCTAATTTTTCTCCATGTGCTTGTGACTGTCTAGTCCCAGGGTTCCTAAATGGTTTGCATACAGAATTTTGAAAGATTAAACTTCTCTAGCTCTATTATGAAATAGTTTTTGAAATACATACTATGGATAATTTTTCTTTATGTTTAAAAAATCACAAAATTATTTGATACTTAAGGGGTTCTCAATTCCCATGTATAGATGCCAAATTGCTATAAAAAGGCTTTAATTGCTATTTAGGGTGACTTTCCCTTTGGTTTCTTAGAGAAGAAGTTCAACCACATCAAAGCACTTCGGTAGATGGGGGTAGAGACTGTACCTGCAGACGCACCTGTCTCCCTTCTGCCATGAATCAATTTCAATACCTTGATCAAAAGCTTTCACTTTATCTTCATCTCCCCATCTGTGAAGATGAAAGCATCCATCTTACTGCACAATGCAGATTAAATATATGCAAAGTATTTGACACACTGCTTTATTCAGAGTGAGAGATCAATAAATGAGACATAAACTTCTATTCAGTTATCAGTTGTCTCTCACTCTCATTCCAATTCTCTGCTCTCTTCTACACACACACACACACACACACACACACACACACACACACACTCACATGTACTCTATTTTAGTTGATGTTTTCTCCAAGTAATACTTATAACAAGAGGTATAACATATTGTGAATCTGTGTTACCAATCTTTTGGATTGTCAATCATGTAGGAAATTACTGCAGCACACTTCTCCATGTGTCTGGGCGGGTCGTCAGGCTTGACCTTGGGACTGTATGTGGTAGCTGGCCCCTTCCTCTGAGGGGTTCTTCCTGTGCCCTGTTTCCAGCTGCTATCAATTAAGGGATTTAGCTTCACCATGCCCTTTTGCCCTGGTCTGTCTACCTCAGAGCCAGCTCACAGAGAACTGAAACCTCTGAAATCTGGAGCCAAATAAACTACTCCTCTCCAAGTTTCAGGTGTCAGATGTTTTGTCCCACGTAGGGAGGGCTGACCTACACGTGTGTTAATGGTGCTTTTGTTTAAGGGAGGTTTTAGTATGCAAGATGGGCCACTGGGAAGCATGGAGACTGTGCAGCCACTTTCCAGGGTGCCTCTCGCACATGCACAATGAGCAACACTAGTACTTATTTCATATTTAAAAATTGAAATATTAAGTATTACAGTATAATATTTCTTAAAGTGTCAATTACAACATTTTCAGGCTTTGATATAACTACACAGCACTGTTACTGCTCTTGTGTTTGCTTAATATTTAATATGATGATTGCATTAATTTTCACTTAATAAAATATTTTGGATTATTAGACTAAAATATTGTTTACCTGAATTTACTTTTGGTGACTCTTTATATTTTACACAAATGTTACACTTGCCTCACCCTGGTCTCAGCCTTGCCAATCAGCACAAATTCCTTGCTATCATACACGCTATCATATAATGATAGTAGTGATTTTCCTTAACTTACTCTTTCCTCATTCATTCTCTTCTCACTGGTGTCACTGTTCTGTACTAAGAACAGAGATCTTAAAGGTGTCTTTATTTTCCTGTCATTTCTCTTATATATGCCACACTTAATGTATAATTACCCTATAAATTAATCTAACTGGTTCTCCAAAATATGCTTCATCCCTTGTAAAAAGTTTATTAAATATACTTTTTTATCTTCACATATTATTGCAATGTTACCTCATGTGTATTTACATTAAGCATAAAAGTGTACATATTAATGGGGTATCATATATTGCTTAACTACATGTATAGATTGTGTAATGTTTAAATAAGACTAAAATACCTATTTCTGCAAATAGGTGAGCTCAGACTCATAGTGATTCTCTTGTTTTCAGTCTCCCCAGCACCGGGACTACAGGCCTGTGCCACAACGCCTGAACTTGGTTTCTGGCTCAGTGCACCCTGGAAACAGGGCCGGAGTAGCATGTGGGGAAAAAAAAACTACTATTTCTTTATGCTTAAAATATTGAAAACCCTGTCTTCAGGCCTGCAAGACAGCTCGTGAACTAAAGCATCTGCTTAGGCAAGCTTAGACTAGCTCAGTGACCATGGTTTGATCCTTGGATCACATGTTGTGCCAGCCCTGCTCCTAGGGTGGGCTGAGCCGGTCACAGAATTCAGGCATAGTGGCACACGCCTATAATTCCAGTGCTGGAGAGGTTGAAAGCAGGAGGATCACCATGAGTCTGAGCTGCGTGATGAGACCCTGCAACAACCAAATGCATAAAAGGAAGGGAGGGAGGGAGAAAGGAAGGAAGGAAGGAATTTTTATAAACTGTCCCTCAAACCATGTCCTTTCTTTAATGATCTAGACACGACCATGGCATGATTTTGGTTTTCTATACAGTTAAACCTCATTAATTATCAAATGACACTTAGATGCTATATTCTAAGCAAGTCTAGGAGCATTTCTCTTGCAATTATCTTGGCCTTCCACTGGTTTCCCACTTGCACAGAACAAAACTGAAATTTCTGGCATATTCTAGATCACCACATAACAATGGCCTCATATACCTGTCCTGGCTGTCCCCATGGGGCCTACCTGCCTCACTCCAGTCTAGCCACATGGACTTGGCTCCTTTGCTCTCCTTCATTATTCTTCATCAGATCATTGATTACATTCTAGCACTTTAATAGTAACTGCCTACATGTTTAATTCCATCAACATTAGAATGAAATATTCACAATTTAGGAAATTATTATGTGTACATCGGGTCCTTGGTGCCTAAAACCATTCAAGATACATAATAGGAGTTTAATAAATATGGTAAATATAGGAAAACTTGTTGGTGAATGTAGCATTAGTTCATTTGAAGCAGAAAGCTACAATCAGCTTACCGTTTTCCCCATAAAAATAAAGCACAAAAATCCTAACTCAGATGCACTAAATATTATTGACTTAACTTTTAAAATATTTATTTCTACAAGTTACATCTAATAACTATCAGAGATTCTAGTAAATTACATAAACACTGAAAATCTTTTCTCTCTTGGCCTATTCCCTTCAATATAAAGTAGAGAAAAGTACATACTTTTAGAATTTCTCTCCTGTTGTCCTTTTAAGCAATGAAAATGTTTTCAAAAGATATAGTATTATTATGATAATTATCAAGAGGGGTTTTCCAATTTTACAAACAACTATTTAATTAGCTGAATTAACTAGCTGATTTGTGAGCTATCTCCACTTAACTTTTCTTAGAAATAAGGAATTAAAAATATGAAATTGGGATATTTTGATTTTCCTAAAACATAACAAATATTTCATAGCCTTTAATGTACATCTAATTCTTTCTATAATTCTACTTTCAAGGCTTTCCAAATCTCAGTCTGCATTCTTTCTGCTCTATTTTCAACTATACTAATTTTAAAATTAGGTTATGTTTGCAACAGATAACAATTACATGTACCTAGTACATAATATCCTGATGACTTTTGCACCCTTTTCTCCCCACCTTCTGCCCTGGTTACCCTTCCCTATCACCAAAAAGTCTACCTCCCTGTTTCCTGCCATCTCACCATTATTTTGCTCTTTAAAAAACTTGTACTTTGTGTTTAACACATTGCTCTGTTCGCTATGTCTGCTATATTTCACTTAACATAAGGTCTCAAAATCCATCCAGTTTCTTACAAATGGCATGAATTTACCATGTCTATGCCTAGGTGAAAACCATTACTATCCATTCACTGGGTTATGGGCACTTAGATAATTTCCATTTACCTGTTATAGCAATCATGGCTAAACATGAATACATGTATACATATATCACTAAGACATGATATGTAACATATATATATATATATATATATATATATATATATATATATATGTATATATATCTGGGTCAAAGGGAATATCACCTTTTAGCTCTTTGAATAGTTCTTATCGGATCTGCATAGGTGTTGTGCTAGTTTTCGTTCTCATCACCAATGTAAAAGGATTCCTTATTTCCCACATCCTCACTAGCTTGGTGTGTTGCTGAGTCCTTGATCATAGTTATTGTTACTGAAGTACAGTGAAAATCCTACATTGTTTTGATTTTCATTTCCCTAGTAGATGAAAGTTGGGTATTTTTTTACATACCCGTTGACCACTTGTACTTTTTTTGACAAGTGTCTGTTATTACAGATCCCCAGGTTTTGACTAGCTCTTTTGTCTGGGGTAGGGCATGAAGTTTTTGAGTTATAAAGATATATTCTTCTCACAGAAGAATAGCTTTAAAAACCTCTGTTTTCATTTAGTAAGCTGTCTCTTCATTGAATATATTGTCACCTTTGCTGTGAAGAAACTTCTTTATTTCATAAAATCCCATTCACTGATTCTTGATTTTACTTCTTCTATACCTGGGGCTTGGCTTGGGAAGTCCTTGCCTATACCTGTGTTTTCAAATGTTTTATTCAATTTATCCTTCAGAGGGCTCATTGTTTCTGTTTCTATATCCAGGTCTATGATGCATTGCAATTTTATTTTATATTTATTTTTCATTATTATTATTGCTATCATTATTATTATTATTATTATTACTGAGACAGGACACTGGCCCTGAGCTCACTCTGTAGTCCAGGATGTTCTTAAACTTACAACAGTCCTCCTGCCTCAGGCCCCTGGTGCTCAGGCATGCACTACCATGCGTGGTAGTTTTTTATTTTAGAGTATAGTGAGAGACGTGTGCACAGGTTCATTCACTAGCGAATAGGTAACTGTTTTGTTATTACTGTTGATTAAAGAAGCTATGCTTCTTTCAGAGCTTTTACCCTCTTTTCAACAATCAAATAGTTAAAGATAAATGGGGAAGTTTTTCTGTTTGCTACATGAGTGGCTTTGTGTCTACTTTTGTGTGAGTACCATTATTTTTATTATGCTTTGTTGCATGATTTGAAATCTCTAGTTGTAATACTTCCTATTTTGCAGTTTCTGTTCAGGATCGCTTCAGCTATTCTGCCAGGTTTGGTTTTTTTTTTTTTTTTTTCCTTTTTGTGGAACTGGGCATTGAACTCAGGCCCTTGTGCTTGCCAGTCAAGTGCTTAGTTTACTGAGCCATCTCCCCGGCCCACATTGGCTATTCTGGATATATTCTGGTCCATGTGAATTTTAGGATTGCTTCTTCTAGTTCTGTGGTGGACACTGTTGATGTTTTGCTTGACATTTTGTTATATTTCTATTTTTTAATATGTCATTTTGATAATGTTGCCTACAAAGAACAGAGTGTATCCTTCCATTTTGTAGTGTCCTTACCAATCTCTTTCTCCACATCTTTATACTTTCATTCTAGAGGTCTTTTTTCTTCTTGGTTAAGTTGATTTCTAGGTACTTAATTTTTATTTGGCTGTTTAGATGGTTTCCTGATCATTTTTTCAGTGGATTCATTGTTGGTTTACTGGAATGATATTGAGATTTTATAAGTTGATGTTAAACCCTGTCACATTGCTAAAGCTTTTTATTACCTCCAAGAACATTTGGAAGGAGTTGTTGGATTGTCTATAGAAAGAATCATATCTTCTGCAGAAAAAGAAAAGGAAGATGCTTTGATTTTTCCCTTTCTTATTTGTATTTCTTTTGACTGATTGCTCTGGCTAATGCTTTTAATAACATATTGAATGAGAATAACAGTGGGCATCCTTGCCTTATTTTTGATTTTAAAGTAAATTTCTTAATTTAGCATGATGATGGCTGTGGGTCTATCAATTGGATTAAAGGTCTTATATATACTTTTATCATTATTTTATTATCAAGAAAGAATATTAGATTTTATGGAAGCTTTGTATGCATTTGCTGAGATGATGATTTGATTTTTATCCTCATTTCCATTTATGTGATATATTTACTAATTTAAATATTTTGTACCTTCTTGGCATCTTTCAGATGAATTTGACTTTCTCATTTTTTTCAACATTTGTTATATTATGTTTACCAGTAGCTTATTGAGTATTTTTGTATCTATGTTCACTAACAAAATTCATCTGTACTTAACTTACTTTACGGTTATGTTTGTCAGGTTTTGATAATGGGTGGACTTTTTGGAATATTTTGCCAGAAGAATTTAAACAAAAAGTATTGGGAATAGCTTTTTTTTTAAATTTCTGGTAAAATTTATCAACATGATGGATTAAAAATACCTATCTAATCTGAAATGTGGAGTTCTAGTTACTTCTGCTGGTGATTACCATGGTGTCCAGCATGCTGATAGAACGAGACCCACACCAGATGAACATGACATTAGCAAATATGCTTTTGTTCTGAACACAATAAAAAAAGAAAGCACAAGAATGCACATATGTTTTTGAAGAGCTCTGTTCTTCACCACTGTCTTGGACAAGGACCTCTAGCTTCTTCAATCTTCCAGTGTAGAATTGCTCTAGTGGCTCTTTTCTAAGTTTTACCCTTGGACGAGTGCTACATGCTTGGTCCTTTTTGTTTTCTGTGGTTTCCATCTCCTTGGGTGCACAGCCACTGGATTTTCCAGCTTTCCAGTACACAAGATGATTGTTGTGGACTCTGCCTCTCCTGTCAGTACAGATGTTTACAGGACCCTCTCTGATCCTATGAGATTTTTTTTTTTTTTTTTTTTTAGGGAAGGGTCTACAGGGTGTTTAGTGTCTCACTATTAGATCAGACTTGTAGTGATCCACCTGTTTATAACCTCCCAAGAGCTGGGATTATAGGCACACGTCACCATGCCCAGTCTCAATTGCCATCTCAGCATGTCCAGGGGTGGGGCAATCCTGCAATCCCAGAAATTGGGAGGTTGAAAAACAAAAAAGATCACCATGAATCAAATCTACGTAGTGAGACCCTATAGACCCTGTATTAAATACATTTTAAAAAAGTGATAATTTGTGATTAAACTACTAAAAGATGTCTCAGTCCCCCAACGCATGTAATTTAAGATAGACCACAAGAAATATGAATTAACATCAAACATTAAGATTAAACATACAATAACAAATATTTTTAATTCTCATATGAGTTTTACATTGTATTTTATGTCCCAATACATAGCAAAAGTAAGCTTCAAGTCTTGTTTTAACAACTTGTAAAATGACAGCATAGCATTTGATCATTTTGTAACAGAAATATTTCTCAATTTGCTGGGGGCAGAACTGCTGATCTTTGTCATGCTTTTAGGTCATTATTGAAAAATGCAGAGCTGGGGAGAGAGCTTGTTGGCCTGAGAGCCTGCCTGGCAAGCAAAAGGAGCTGGATTTGATCTGGTGCCACATGCAGTGCCAGCTCCACTGAGTAGGGCACCAAAACCAGGTGTGGTGATGCACGCCTGAAATCCTAGAGCTGGTTAGGCTGAGACAGGAGGATCACTACAAGCCAGAGATACATAGTGGGACCTTGTCCCAAAGAAAGAAAGAAAGGAAAAAGGAAGGGAGGAAGGAAGGAAGGAAGGAAGGAAGGAAGGAAGGAAGGAAGGAAGGAAGGAAGAAAGACAAAAAGAAAATAAGAAAGAAATTAAGAAACCAAGCCAGCAAGCAGGGGACAATGAATAGACTCCATGTCTTTCATTACAGATTAAGAGCCAGGTTTCAATTAAATCTCAAAGTCACATCAATCAGAAGCTACCAGACTTCTCAGTCAACTTTTGAATTTAGCAGTTTATAATCAGGGGATTATATTGGTAGCCTGCACAGTGTGCTCTTATTAAAAGAAGAAATTATTCCATCATACAAAAAAAAAGACATTGTGGAAAATTAATTTCATAAAAATTATGTTCCTTCTTAAACTATGTATTCAGAAAAAAAATTTTTTTTTAAAAAATATGTATTCACCTGGTACCACATGCTGTACTGCCTGTAATCCCAGCCCTGGGAAGGCTGAGACAAGAGGAGCACTATTAGTCTGAACTGCACAGTAATACTCATATCCAATAAATAAGTAAACAAACAAAAATTTAGGGGAGCCAAGGAGACAGCCCAGAAAGTAAATGCTTGCCTGGCAAGCAAAAGGGCCTGAGTTCAATCCCCAGTTCCACCAAAATAAATAGATAAATAAATAAATAGATAGATAGATAAATAAATAAATGTATTCAGTATCATGTATTTAAGTAACATCAATTCCAAAATACTTTCACATTAATTTCCTCCTGGGCTGGTCAGATAGCTCAGCAGATGAAAGCACCTGCTTAGGCAGACAGAGGCATTGGGGATTTCTTGCCCCGCCCCTCAGACTGGATGTCATGGCGCGCGCCTGTAATCCCAGCACTTAGGAAGCTAAAAAACAGGAAGGTTCACTGCAAATCTGATCTGCATAGTGAGACCCTGTTAATCCTGTACTAAATACATAAAAAAAATCTTTCTGCATCTAACTGTAACATAGCTCAGTGATCAACCTTCCTCTGTAACTCCTCTCTACCACTCTGATGTCTGGTAACTGCCATTATACCAAGGAGCATCCTGTTGTTCATCTTTGAATTAATCATTAGTTTTAAAAATTCACACATATATTTTTTAACTGCAAAAATGTAATAGTGTAGCATTAGTCATTTGAAATGGTTACAATCAAGGAGTTCATTTTTTGACTCAATTTATTCATTTCCAAATTCCTTAAAATTTTAATAAAGAGAATTTCCTAAACACATTTACAATGAAAAACAAAAATTAAAGCCATTTCTTATTGAAAGCTAATTCTAGAATATGAGTTTTAGAGTCTCTTCATAGCACTCATTTATTGTGTAAGACTGCTTTAGAAGTTATACTTTGCAAGTTTATGAAAATATAATCATTTTACATTTAAAGTCAATATTTTAAAAATTTGAAAAATTTTGGATGCTCTACCATACTTTCTAGTAGAAATATTATGTGAGCTGCAAACATAATTGAAATTTTCTAGTAGTCACATTAAAACACATGTTTAAACATTAAAAAAAAAGCGAACCATAAAATGTATTTTATTTAATGTCATATATTCAAAATATTACCATTTAAATGTGTAAACAAAGTAAAATTGTTCCTAAGGTGTTTTACAGCTTTCCATGGTATAAAATCTTAGAAAATCATTTGAGGTTCAACTTGAAATCAGATTATGTACATTGCAAGTGCTTTATAACCACTTATAGCCAGCTGTCACTTCCCTGAACAATAGAGAACTAAGATGTAGAAAAACATGATTTTAGAACAAGTATTTGCTGAATCCCAGCAGAAACTCTCAGGTAAAATGTTCTTTACATGAAGAGTTCATTGTTTAATTTCAAAATTCTGTGGTAGTATTTTGTAAAAATTACAATTTTTAAATTTAAAAAATTATGCATGAGTTTGGTACATTAATTAGATCAAAGTTGATGTAAAACAAAACAAATTATTCAAGGCCAGTTCCTATCTTAGTTTCTTGTCACTGAGACAAAGTATCTGACCCCCCACCAGTTAAAGAAGAAAAAATTATTTCGACTCACATTCCACCCACAGTCTCCTGTCTCCAGATCAGAATCAGCCTGGATAGACAGGCTTGTCTGGGAAGCAGAGAGAAACAAGGAGCCTGGGATGGAGACTCACCCTTCCAGGCCCGGCTTCCAGGATTCGCTGCTTCCTGCAGAGCTCCGCCTCCTAACAGTGGACAACCCACCAATGATATCACTTCCTCAGGATTCAGTCACCTCCCACAAGTCCTGCCTATCTCCCAACAAGGCTTCCAGGTGCGGAGGGGGCACATCTACATAGACCCTGTGCAGTGGCTGCCAAAAATGTTGAACTGAACAATCTGAAGGACTTTTCTGTGAAGATACAAACATGCTGAATAAATGACGAAAAATACACTTTGTAATGCAATGCTGAAAGTAATGAAGGAAAAATCCTCAAGGCTAATTGTAGAGTAAACATGAGAACATGGTCATTCTGGGAAAAAAAGAGTATGCCTTCTCTAATGCGTCAATGCCAAGCCGTTATAGGACTATGTTTATGTGTGAAACAAATCCTGGGATTTGTTAAGCTGAAATCCTCAAGATCCATCAACTTAGTCCTCCTTGCCTCCCAGTGAAAGCAAAGACAATTTCTCTTTAAGTAGAAAAATCCTCCACTCAGTCTCTGAGTAATCTACAGATTGAGATCAAATAAACAAAACTTCACATTTAAAAAATTAAAAGCACACCAAAATCCAAATATTGTTACTTCACAAAAGCCACAAAGATAAATACATAATTTCAGCCCATAGACCTAACACAATTTATAACAGTAAATATTTAGAAAATAACAGATACATTTATGTTAAGAAATGTAAAAACAAGGCATAAAAAATAACCAGATAGAAATTTTAATGAAAAACATAATCATTTAAATTAAAAATTCAATAAAAGAAAATCAAGGTACAGTGATAAAAATAGCATGGCATTAGTTAAAAGGGAAAATAAAAACATCTTGTGGCTCAGAGTAGATGACACATGAACAACTCCAAGAATACTTCCAGGTTAATTTTGACAAAGAAGCCAAATATCTTTTCTAGAGGAAAGATAACCTCTACCAAATGGTGTTGGGAAGACTTGAAACAACATGAAAAATGTTCAGCATTGCGGGCCATTCAAGGAATGCATGTTAGAATCACACTGACATGCTCACTCATTCTAGAAAGAATGGCTATCATCAAGAAATCAACCAATAACAAATACCAGTGAGGCTGTAGAGATAAAAGAACACTTCTCCATTGTTGGTGGGAGTGTAGACTGCTACATTATGCATATGAGTATGGAGATTCCTCAAAAAACTGAAAATATAATTGCCATTTGACCTTGCTATTCCTCTTCTGGGTATCTTTGCAAGAGTTAAACACACGATACCACAGCGATGTATGCATACCCATGTTTACAAGAGCACCATTCATAATAGCTAAATAGTGGAAACAGCCTATAGGCCCCTTAGCAGATGAATAGATAAAAACAGAGGTATTTATACTCATGGTTGGCCTATTACTTTAGCTTACAATATTGCATATATAGTAGCTAACTTTATAAGATCTTATAAGGTTCCAGAAAGGGTCAATGAGAGAAAAGCAACTGACATGTGTATTGCAAATATATCCTAATAAAAATGTTTAAAAACTAATTAAATCCTTCAAAAAAGAAATGTGAAGGTATATCTGAAGGAATTATTATATGTGTAATGAAGAATCAAGCTAACAAATTATGAATGAAAAAATGACAATGAGTACCAGTTCTTTTATCATAAGAAGGCCTACTCAGAATTTTGGCAGAGAATATGGATTGTAAGGAAAATTAATAAATTTGATATTTCACAGCTCAAGTAAAAAAATTTAACTTACAAAACATAAAAAAGGATTTCCTCTAAACAAAGTGAAAATGCAGGTTAAAGTCTTGAAATCAGCTAGAGAGGCACTAAGAAAAGCAGTTACCTGCAAACAGAAACCAATCAGTATGAAACTAATATCACACCAGTAACAACAGAAGCCAAAAGATATTGACATCTCCACAGAGGTCTTACGAAGCATGGTGGTACCCACCTTTAATCCCACCAGTCAGGAGGCTGAGGCAAAAAAGATCACTGGGTTAAGGACCAGCCATGGCTACATTGTGAGTTCAGAAATAGCCTGAACTGTGTAGTGCAATCCTGTGTTAAAAATAAACAAAAAAAAAAGTAAAAAAGGAGATGCTTTAAATAATAACTTTCAATGGGGATTATATATCCAGAAAACTTATCTTTCAAGATCAATGGTGATGTTAAGCCAGAGAAAAATAAGTGACATCTATATTAAATTAGCCTCAAAATATCATACTTCATAAAAAATATGAATTGACTCAGTGAAAAAAAAGAATCATCCAACATGGAAATTTGAGCACAGAAACTAACACAGATAAAGCTAAATAAATATTGCCTGTACAAAATATTACTGACAAATGCTTGGTTTAATGAAAATACTGAGCAATAAGGACATGTAAGTCAGGAATAATATTATTAAGATAGACATAAAGTTTTATATTTTATAGACAACTTTATTATGATATAACAGTCACAGTCCATATCTATATCTATATTTTTTATTGATATTTGTATTTGTATTTTCTGAGTTTAGTCTACTGGGTCTAGAAATAAAAACACCCCGTCATAAAGGGCAAAATTGTGATTTTTGTATATTTCACTCCATACAAAATGAAACAGAATTTAAAGAGAAATGTCTGATCACAGAACTGATTCGATTTATCAAAGATTCACTCAATATTCCGTCTTTCTCCACTGAAACTTCAAAGTTCCCTATTAAGTGAATCCTTTTCTTTTTTATATAAAACAATATTTTCCACATTCCCTTTTCCTCCCTCTCTGCTAGACTGTCCATTTAGTGTCTTTCCTTTGACCATTACACTAATAATGTTTGATAAATAATTCACTTCTCATGACTGTTTAATTCACTACTTATTGCCACATCATCAACCCCATTTACCTTTTTATGTACTACAATCTGACTCTTCATCTCAACTCTGAAAAAATTACCATTAGTGTCTTTTTTATCAAATCTTATTGAAGTATTGTTGATGTCTATTCAATATTTAGTACTATTCCTTCTAATGTAAAAAGCTCTTAATCCTTTTGTACCACTGGGGTACTTTATCACAGAACAAAATTTCTCTTTTTGTGTCTGTCTACTTTATATCCTGCAGCTTCTTTGGTTTCTTTATTTTAATTTGGATAACTTCTTTAACTTCATATGGCTTTCATTTCTTATGTGTTTTCTTTAGAACCAAAGACTTGGAACTACAACTTGATTAGGTCTAGAATAACATTTTGTGCTTTCATTTAAATCTATAGTTGCTGTTGAGAGATTGGGCAGCATTGGACTTAGTATACAGACTATTTTATGATGTGACAGTCACTGTTAGTTAAACACTTCAGCATACTCAAAATAGGTCTATCGAGTAAATGACTAATTTTGTCATTCTGAAAATGTGGAATGAAGGCTTATAAGGTTAAAGTAGTTTATAATGATTGCACAGCTTTCAAGAGGCAGACTGCTGTGTGATGTCCCCAGCCTCTCTCTATATTACACCCTGCCTCTGACAATTTTCCTTCTGTGCCTGTCCTTTGTATTTCCTGAAAATTTTGACTTTTAGCTGCTTATTTCTTGTATTCCAGTCTATCTTCCTGCAGTTTTCACTGCTGGCATGATCTGTGCCTTGGGAATCCTGCAGAATGTGGCTGATCCCCCTCTCAGATTACTGACTTCAACCACACTGTGTGAAGGCAGCAATTATATCTGTCCTGAGTAATTTTTCTTTTCTATTCTAGATTAAATATTATCAGAACCTTAGTCTACTCATTACCTACATCACCTGTTAAATCACTTCATCATCCTGGCTGCCTTTTTCTTTGTGTTTCTATTTGCAGTTTTTATGAACAGTGCCTATAACTGACTCTAATTCTCCATGTATGCTTTAGCAAAACTTGAGTAATTCTCATGTTATTTCCTATATAGAAGTACACTTTCGCTTAACTTAGCTCTGCCTACTGGACTCTTTCACCATATCCATGGTTTTAATGTACTCAAGCTGCAAATCAGTTTCCAGCCTGGCAGTGTTAACAGATGGGGCCTTAGGGGGTGTTTGGGTCATGGAGGTGAAGCCATTATGAATGCATGAATGGGTTACACCTTCTAACAAGAATAGATTCCACTCTTGCAGGAAGAGGTGGCTATTGTAGAGGGAGGCTAACTGATACTTCGCTCCCACCCCACGTTGAGAGATGAGTCCAGGGTGTTGTACATGGTAGGCAGTACTCTATTACTGAAATATGCCTCCATTGCAAGAACGTTCCTGTATCATTTTGAAGGTAGAACTCACTGTCTTGCTTTCTTTTACTTCCTGACACCCACTTCTTTTACTTTTCTCTCTGAGCTAAAGCAGCTCAAGGATTGGCATTAACCTGGTGGACATTCTGGCCTCAAGAAACATAAGCTAAAGTAAACATCTATTCATTATAAACGAATTAAACTGAAGTATTTCCTTATAGAACTTGATCTAAGAAACTCCTTCTTTAAATATCTGAATATGAATAAAATGAGTTCTAGCTCTAGAGATGGAAATTCCCTCTCACTTCAATATCAGAATTCCATTTCTCTTTTGGAGTTACTACTCTCTGTTTTAGACTAATTTTGCAAATTTATTTTTCCATCTTCTATTAGTCACAAGCACTTTGAGGAAAGGACCATTTTCTATTTCCCATGATAAAAAACCTTATGCTGCAGTCTCTTGCAAGAGTTCTGATAGCCAATTCTCAATAATGCTGTGGCTCATGTCATTAATTCTTTGGCTCTATGCCAGTGTCTGACACATGGTAAAACTTTATAAAATATTTAACCAGTGACAAAGCTAATATTTTTATACTCAGTATATTTAGGTGATATAAATTTAATATTTGAAAAACTATCTTCCTTATAACAAACACTATATGTTTTATTAAAACATTCTCAGCCATCTGGATTTTTCACCCACGATAGTTAATAACTATATTCTTAGAAAAACTAGGTTAATGTTCTATCAGAGTGTATAATAATGTTGTAATAGAACTTTTCTACTGTATACACCACCAAGGAGTTCTACAATTATATAATCTATAATTACCTAAAAATAAAAATCTAATAAATGTATATAGACATTTGTAATTTCTTTAGAACTAAAGATAATTTCATGTCTAAATATACTAAAGAAAGCATAAGCATAGACATTCACTACAATAAGAATAACATTCAAATTTTATCCTTTACCAACACAACCAGAAAATGGAAAAAATAAAACTATTTTGTTATTTAGATCTCCAGCTTTAAAACAAACAACAATCAGACTCTTTCTGTGCTGGTTAATATTGTGATTCATATTCAAACAAAACTGGGCAGTATCTCAATCATGACAGTTAAGTACTGGAAGAAAGAAAAACATGAAATTTAAAATTTCCAATTACTATGTTTTTGTTGCAAATTTACTTTTTAAAAAGACTGATGAAACAAGATCCAAGCATGGCATCACTTTCCTGCCTCTTTAGCTTTTATGTATTTTGTATTGTTACTGTTTAAGTAGTGTGTACTTTGTAAGACAATGTCCTCATTCCCTAGTGCAGTGCTTTGGAGTGACAGATAATAATAACAACATATTTTTGCGAAACCCTAATGCTCACTTGGCTTACCAAAAGCATTGATGGAGCTGAAATTAAACTCAGAG
The DNA here is from genome assembly GCA_004027165.1 of Ctenomys sociabilis. Classification (NCBI taxonomy): domain Eukaryota; kingdom Metazoa; phylum Chordata; class Mammalia; order Rodentia; family Ctenomyidae; genus Ctenomys; species Ctenomys sociabilis. The sequence continues at coordinate 63,939 of PVKA01003163.1, read as the reverse complement.
AAAACAGCAGTGCAAGGGTATGTGGTAAACAACTTCTATAGAAGTTTAGCTTTTGTTTTGAGTAAGCAAAGGTCACTCAGAGTCAGAGAAAGGGAAGTCCTGTGACAGTGGCCGGAGAGGGCAGGGATGTTGGGGATAGCTAGCACATTATGACACTGCAGATCTTCAAGTCAGAGAAGCTGCAGAAATGAAAGCCAAGAGATTTGCATATATAGTGACTCCCCTGTGTGAGCGAGGGCCCCTCCCGCTTTGCTTCAACCCTGGTGGCAATCAGTGCAGCCAACTGTTTCTGTGATCTCCAGGACATTAGTGCTGGCTAGGAGATTTTCATTCAGCCTACACTCCAGGGAACTGTGGGAATCAACCAACTTGACAGTGAGTCAGTCCTGCTTTCTCTGTCCCAGAAACCAGAGAGTGACCTGTGAGCTGTTGAGATTTATTTCAGTTGACACTGGGCTTGAGCGTATTTTCTGGATGCCAACTCCTCAAGGATACTTTCCAAGTAACGGGGAAGACAAAGTCAAGCAGGACTGAGAAGAGCACACAGTCAAACCTTCGTGTGCTAGTATGCTGGGTAATATTTATTCCTCTGAACACCAAGAGGGTTTCACTGTTTTGTTTTGTTTTCTTTTTCAATTTCTAGGCTCATTGCATTGTTGCTGAAACACCTTCCAGTATTTTAATCTTTATAGAGAGTAGAAGGATCTGTAGTTTTAAACATTAAACAGCAACAGGTTTGTGAAATAGCAGAATATGTTTCTATTTATCTCAAAGATTGGCTTGAGTAGGTTACACTGCTATTTCAAAATAAAACAAGATAAAACAACTGGTTAACTCAGTGGTTATAAGATAGATCCAGACACATTGGGATAAATTTTACTTTTCAAAATGAACAATTTGATCCAAGAAAACAGAACTTCTCCAGTCTCCAAATGTGTGGAGAACATGTGATGCTTTTAAGGTTTGAGTTTGATACGATCTTCCAGGAATTGAATCAGTTCTATAGCATGAATAAATCCCAGTAACTCTAAAGGGAACTTATCAAAACAATGAGTGTGGTGATACCATCTCAGTCCTGAGGGCCTAGGGTGTTCTGTGAAGATTTGCCTCCTGTTCGTAAAATTCAAACATGGATGAAGCAGAGTTCAATAATTTTACCACGAACTAATTATTCTTAATTAAAGATTTTGTTAAAAGGATAAGAAGAAAATATTTTTACATGTGGATTATATTGTTTGGATTAAAAAGTTGAAAATATGTATCTTAGAATGCATAACGAAGTCCAGACAAATAGCTCAGAGTATTAAAGCACCTGCAACAGGCACAGGGGCTGGGAGTTTAATCCCTGGGCCTGCTGTGCCAGCCTCGCCCCCAGGGCTCGCTGAGAGGGCAATTGATACTGGGCATGGTGGTACACACCCGTAATACCAGTTCTTAGGAGGCTGTAAACAGGTTGATCACTACGAATACGATCTAGTGGTAAGACCCTGAACACCCTGTAGACCGCTTCCTAAAATCCAAAAAAAAAAAAAAAAAGAAAGAAAACAAAAAAAAAATTCATAAAGAATAAACTCCCAAAAGCAAAGAAAAAGTGGGAAAGGCAGTGTGAAAGAGCTTCTAAGTTCCTGGTATCAGTCTGTTGCTTTAAATGTACTGTTATGCAAGTTTTCTCACTTGTGCATATTTATCAGTTTGTACATATTTTTTGCACTATTTCCTATATAGGTAATATTTCAATTAACTTATAAAAATTCAAATGATTTTTAAATATGCTATCTTACCCACAAATTAGATATGACAATTTCTATTATAAACATGACAGCAGGAAAAAAAAAAAAAAAAAAAACATGACAGCGTAAACTCAATAGTTTCTCCTTTCCCTTCCAGAAAGTGCATTAAAGAAACAGGAAAATGAAAATAGGCAAACAGAAATGGTACTGCATTCCCTCTCTCAGCAAAACAATAAGGTAAGCAGCATGAAGATTATATAGAAGGAAAACAGCAAAAACATAATGGAAATTTAAATCTAGCTCATGCTTAAAACAAAAAAGTACAAAATTACCTCGCTCCATTTCCATAAACATTAGTAAGATCTAGGCTTAGCAGTGCTGAATCCTTGCTGAGGGTGTGCAGGGTAAAGAGGAAAGGGGTAGAAATCATACAGTACTCAGAGGTGCCCAGCCTTAAAAAAATGCCAGCAAAGCACTTCTTAAATGGGTTCACCAGGAGATGGAAGACCAGCGTCTCTTGTTGACATCAGCTACTTTGCAATAAGCATAGATCCTGAAGATGTTCAAGATACACTTAATGAAGCAGCTTGCTAGCTAGCTAGCTGTCATCTATCTACCCACCCACCCATCCATTCAGCAGCCCGTTCCTATGCTTCAAAACTTTATTAAATAAATAAATAAATAAATAAATATAAATAGCTTTGTGAAAAAAATTGAAAATCCAGTACTAAGTAAAAATGAAGGAAATAGACTGAATTTAAATCAATCCTGAAAATGCCTGATTAGACCATGAAAATTATCCATTCTAATTTAAAAATACACATATGCAAATTCAACTTAAAATGCGTACACAACTCCGTGAGGCCTCGTTTCCACCCACCAAGTGCACGTCTTCTCCAATCTTCCCAGTTCTCCTTTCCAGCAGACCACTGAACACAGGCAAATTCTACTTCGGAGCCTGTGTTTTGTTTCTTTTTAAGTTGAACCCAATAACCATGTGATTCGCTGCCGTATTTCATTAAGATTATGATTCAAATGTTATTTTAGTGAGCGCTTTCTTGGCCTGTCTCAAATTTCAGAATTTGAAATCATCCCTTCACACATTTTGTGTTCTTTTATTACTTTTCTCTTAAGCATTTCTCATTACTTAATATACATACACTTCATTGTTCATTCATATGCATTTCTCAGATAAATTGTGTATATATGTAATTGCACACACATCTACATGAACATTCATATCTCTATCTCCATTTCCATATTTTTTCTGTTACTGCTTCTCTCTCCACATTAATCCAGTTAGGGAGCTTTTTTACTAATGTAAATCTGCATTAATAATCTTGCTTATTTTCTGTCTCCATTAATATGATAAAAAGCCAGGGACTTGTATCAATTTTGATCATTTTGGTGTTACTGGTCCTTAAAACATTGGCTAGAAAATAATTGGTGCGAAAGAGCAAACATTTAGTTGAAATACAGAACAAAACTTACTATATTCATAAATAATATGAAAGAAAAATAGTGACTGTTGACTAATCTATGAGATGTTAAAGCCTAAAGCATTGGTTATTCAGGATAAGGTCCTAGGTCAATGTTATTTGTTACTTAATTCTATCTAGAAATTGCCAGAGGTTTTCAATTAAGTTTATTTGAGGTATTTCCTTCCAAATTTATTTTTTCTTGACATTTTGATGTTTTCCTTTTCCTATAAGGCAAAATACTCCATCTGGGATTTATTTTTTTCTTCAGGCCAATGAAGAGATATGTTTTCTTTTGCTCCAAAAATCTTGCCAATTGCTCTAACATCATTTATCAGTTCATATGTTGCTTTGTGTACATAAGCTTGCACATATCTATATTTATAACTAGTTTCTCTCTCACTGCATCTCTATAAGGCAGAGTTAGAAGGAGTCCTGTGTTCACTTGTTTGTACACATCTTCTTTGGGTGTATCAATATCACACTTTTTATGTAGTATAGTTTTACATAATTTTTAATATTTGATTTCCCTTGGCTAATCTTCTTTATAAAGGCTTTAACTATTTTAAACTGTTCAATATATAAAATCCATAATCAATTCATGCAGCATATAGTTTCTAATTCACTTCCTGGTGCATAATAGCTTGTGATATTAAACTATGCCTTCATTCTCAGATAAATGCATTAAATTTAATGTATAATTGTAGCTAAATAGTTATCTAATTCAATTAATATTTAGCTAAATATAGAATTAATATTTATTGACACTTTATGATTTCATAAATTTCTCCATAAGTGAAATAACTACATGACAATTATTATGTGCTACGATAAACATTAATCTACTTTTATTTAAAGAGAAAAAAAGAATGATACAAAATCTCAAAACAATGGCTAATACATTGTGTGTTGTTATCTTCAAAGTAGGTACACAAATTGCAAGACATAGGTATGAAAACTTGATCAAAAAATATAGCCACAAACATTTTTTTCCTTCCTTCTTTGCTTTTTTCCCCATCCCAGTTTCTCTTTCTTTTGGACAGTTTCTTCCTACTTTACAATATCTATTGTACACTTTTGGATCTTATTTACCATTTCAGCTTCTTGCATTAGGGAGAAAATATGATGTGTACACATACAAGCCTGGTTTACTTTAAGTATGAGTGTGTTCTGGAGTCTTTATAGCTGAGTATTCCTCCATTGGATAAAAATAGCACATCTTTTTTGCCCATGCTTCAGTTTATCAACATAAGGGATGTTTCCAATGTTTAGCTATTGCAAATCATGCTGCGATAAACTTGAGTGTACATATATCACTGTGGTATGAACTTTTAACTTTTAGAAAATACTTAGAAGAAAAATCAGTGATCAAATGTGACCTCTAATCCTAGTTTTGTGGGGAATATGCACATTGGTTTCCACAGTTGTTGAGAAAGATCCTGTTTTCCCCATGGCCTCTCCAGCTCTCCAGCATCAGTTTGTGATTGATTTCTTGACGATAGGCATTTGTTCTGGGGTGAGACGGAATCTCACTGTTATTTTAATTTGTATTTCTCAAATGACAATAATGTTGAACATTTTTTTCAAATAGTTATTTGCTATTTCTATTTCTTTATCTGAGAGCTGTGTATTCCTCACAGATATTCATTTTTCAACGGGGTCTTTGAATTTGAGAGGTCTAACTTTTTCCAATTCTTTATGTTTTTTAGGTAGAAGTCCTTTGTCTGAGTCTGAGAGTCAACTGGCTAAGAATTTTCCCACTCTGTGAATTGTTTTTTCACTCTGTTAGTTTGTTCTTTTCTTTGGATGCATAAAAGAGTTTCACTTCTTTTCTCTCTCTCTCTCCTTTTTTTTTTTTTTTTTAGTATTGTGGATTGATCTCAGGTCCTTGTACATGACAGGCAAATATTTATACCACTAACTTATTTTGCTAGCCTATGCAAAAGCTTTTTAATGAGATCCCAGTTGTTGATTCTTTGAAGTATGTCTTATGCAGTTTGAGTTTTATTCATGAACTTTCTGTATACGCCTATGTCTTCAAGATTTCTACTTAGTTTCTACGTGGCTAGATTTAGTGTTTTTGTTTTAATATTTAGATCTTTGACCCATTTTGACTTTCCATTTTCTGATATTGTCTTTGGTCTTTTGCAGAGCAGTGTAATTTTCAATATACAGATCTACTACTTCCTTTGTTAGCTCGAATCCTGAGTATTTCATTGGGCAGTGCTAATGTGAAGTGTGTGATTTCCTTACTTTCTCTCTCAGTGAATTTTCTGTTTGTGTAAATGAATACAACTATTTTTGAGTGTTCACTTTGTATCTAGCTACACAACTAAATTTTGTTTTTAAACCTAAAATTCTCCTGGTAAATTTTTGGTGTCATCTGTGAATAATGATAATTTAACTTCTTCTCCTATTCTTATTGTTTCTTTTATTTCTCTCTCTTGTCTCATTGTTTTAACTAATATTTCCAGGACTCTGCTAAGTAGAAGTAATGAAGTGGACATTCTTGTCTTACTACTGATTTTAGATGGAAAGATTTTAGTTTTGTCCATTTAGCATGATGTTGGCTGTTGGTTTGTCATAGATGGCTTGACCACCTATTTCAAGTTTCTGCAGGTTTTCTTTTTAACCATGAATAAGTTTTGCACATTGTTAAATGATTTCATTTCTTCTTTTGAGATGGTTATGTGATTTACATAACACATAAATCACATAATAAATCACATAATATTAACTGTTAATACAGTTTATTACATTAATTAATTTGCTTGTGTTGAACCATTCCTGCTTTCCTAAGAGTCTCACTTGGTCATGGTGCAAAATCTTCCTGATAGTTTGTGGTATTCTGTTTGTAGAGCACCTTATTGAGTATTTTTGCTTCTATGCTCTGTAGGCATATTGTCCTATAGTTTTCTTTTACAGTTGCATCTTTCTCTGGTTTGGTTATTAGGTAATACTCATTTCCAGGAATAAATTAAGGTATATTGCTTCCCTTTCAATTTCATTAAAGATGTTGAGGAGCATTGGCATTATATCTTCTTTAAATTGCTTTAACAGTTTATCTTATTCTTCATTGTCTTAAATTCTTTTCTGATCTTTATAATTTCTTGCTTTGTATTGGTTTTTAGTTTGTCTTGTTTTTCTTTTTATAGAAATTGAGGTACAGTATAGGTTATTTATGCTTGTTCTGTTTTTCCCAATTAGAACTGCTTTTATTCCATCCTATACGTTTTATTTGCATTCTTGCTTAGTTGTATATATTGTTTAATTTGTTCTTTAATTTCATGTTGACTCACTGGTTGTTTATGAGTGAATTATTCAATTTCTATATGTTTATAGAGTTTTTGCCATTTCTTTTGTTATTTATTTCAAATGTCATTTCAACTCTAGCCAGATAACATGCATGACATAATTTCAATTCCTTTGTAATGTGTAGAACCATCTTCTGTGGGCTAGTATAAGGTCTATTTTACAGAACATCCCATGAGCATCTGAGCAAAATGTATAATCTGATTATGTTGGATGGAACAGTCTGTAAACACCTACTAAATCCAATAGTTCATGATTTGGTTCAAATATGATATTTCCTTGCCTATTTTTGCTAGGTGATCATCTCTTTATGACAGACAATGGGTTATTAAGCTCTTCCATTATAAGTATGCTATTGCTTACTTGATTTTCTATTTTTAAAGAATATAGTGTTAGGAAAAAGCAATATTAGACACTCAAAATTTCACTAAACAAAGTAATAGAAATTCAACAATGGTTATTGTATTGCATTACAATAAAGATGTCATCTTTAAATTAGTTATTCAGATTACCAGACATAAATGTGCAAGATTAGTTTAAATAAAAAAATAATAAAAAAGTTATAATAATTTCAAAAGAAAAAAGAATAAAAAGCACATAGAGCAAAACAATTCAAACATTAACTGTTCCTTTCAAAAGACTGGCATAAATCCATAATATACTCATCTGAACTATCTGTGTCTATACATAAATACATCTTTTTCACCTCTTTAGTTTGTTCTTTTTCTCATCTCTGGTTTTTCTTCCTATTGCATAAAGCCCACAGTATCTTTTGTACACTTCACATTTTAATTACACTTTCAGGTTCTCAATCTAGCAAGATAATATGATGTTTGTACATCATTCAGGAAGCTAGGATTGGAAGTCCCATTCAAGCCAGCTATTCCCCTCCTTTTCCAAAAGAACTGAAATCATTGCACCACAGCAATATATGTGCACCCATGTTTAAAGTAACTCAATTTGTGATAGCTAACTCTTGGAAACAACCCAAATGCCTGTCAACTGAGGAATGGATTAAAGAAATATTGTATTTTTACACAAGGGAGCATTATTCAGCTATGAAAAAAGATGAATACAAGGCTTTGTAGATAAATAGATGCATCTAGAGATTTTATTGATAAGTAAAATAAATCAGAACCATAAGTGCATATTTGATTTTCAAGTCTATTAATAACTGTCTTTTATAGTTGTGTGCTCCCATATTTGGTTTATATATATTTATTATTGCTATCATTTCTTCTTGAAGTTTTACCCTAACAAGTTTGTAGAGACCTTCTTTATCTCTTTGAACATTCTTGGTTTGACATTCAAATTGTCTGCAAACAGAATAGCTACCCCTGCTTTTTTTCTCAGTTCTTGTTGCATGGAGCATTGTTTTCCATACTTTATCTATTAGTCAGTAATTTCTTTTTGAGTTACATGTGCTTGTTGTATACAGAATAATGTGGGATCTTCTTTCTTGATACATTCTACCAATCTGTTTCTTTTGCTTGGTGAACTGAAACCATTTACATTGATGATTATAACTGGTATGCATTTGCTTACCTGTGTTGTACTATTTTCCTGGTGTTGGTTTCCTGCTTTTCCTTTCTGAAAATTACTCACCTTGCCTAGTAGTTTCTTTCTGTTGTTCTTGGAATTGTGGTCATTTTGATCTCTAGCTAAAATATCTGTTAGTATTGTTTATGGTTGTTACATTGTATCAGCTTGAGGAATTTAAAGAGGTGGTGAGAATCATCACTTTGTAAGATCCTTAGCTTGTGCAAGAGGACTGCATTGAGATGGTGCAGGTGGGAAGCCAGCGCACTGCACTGTAAGAGAGGAAAAGATGTTTGCTTCCTTTAGTTTCACTGCTTTTTTTCTGCTGTCTTCTGCTGCCTTAAACTCTTGCCCTCTGCCATCTGCCACTCTGCCTTGGAGCCAGATTATTATGTACTAAAAACCCTACCAACTACAAGCTGTTGGGCTCCAGACAGTGTGTGTTTTAACTTGGAAAAAAGTTTGTCTGAATTTTGCTTATGTCTAGAGACTTCCTGAATCTGAGATTAAGGGCAGTGGGCTAATTACTCCAGCAGAAGAAATTTCAGAGCAGTATAATGTTGGGTTGGTGGCATGGTTATTGTCGGGGGCCTTTACCCAGATCTATGTTGAAAATCTAGAGCAAAGAGCTCAGTAGGATGATGTAAAAAAGTTGTGAGTTTGGCCAGAAAGGAAACTCCAGTGTAACAAAGATGGAGCTGAAGAGATGGGAAGACTACAAAGAGATAGCTGAGGAAATCTCAATTGCTGAGAAGGAATAAGAGAGTGGAAAAAAAATGGCCTGAGGTTATCATAAGAAGCGGTAAGTATAGGAAAGGTCTCATTGTATTCCAGAATGGTGTCAGTACAGAAAATCTGTTCCTCAGAATTGGATTGAAAGAGTGCAGTGATCCAGGAACTCAACTCTTAACAGCCAATGGAGGAAAGCCGGGCTACTGCGTTAAGAGGCTTCACATCACCATATGATGCTGATTTTAGGTGCGTACAGACCGCAACAGTTGTGAAGCTGAGAAAGCTTCCACCATGATTTCAGGAGGCTTGGGGGTCCAGGCATAGTGTGCCCTTAAGAGGGTAGTGTATAAAGCTGTAGGGGTGAATACAAAGGTGCAATGTAGACTCCAGAAGTTTGGAAGACCCAGGAATGTGGATCATCTAAGGAAAGCTGCAAAGAGTGAGCAAAGCAGGCTGAGTAGGTAAGTTATGAGAGATACAGTCCTGGAATTGCTCTGGGGTGGAGTTGTCGGAGCCATTTAAAGCTTACAATGTGCCACAGATTGCTTTAAATGCTAGATATTGAATTATAGAATTTAATATTTTCCTCGATACATTTACATGCATTGCTCTAAATCTTTAGTATCCCTTGTTTCAAACTTTTGTTATGAAAGGTTTTATCTTGTTGTTTTGAATTTTGGAAGTGTTTTTCATTTGTATAGGGGCTTGCAGATAAGAATTTGCTTTATATCTCAGAGGATATTTAAGACATGGACGTTTCAGCGGTGCTGAAACTGTTATAAGTTTGGCAACTCATAGAAATGGACTAAATGTCCATTGAGGGTTGTGCATGAGCCTTTGGGGGGTGAAAACAAAAATATATTGGCCTAATGAACTATAATGTTGATAGTCAATACTTGTTATTAAGGATTATTAAACCTGTGCTATAATGTTCAAGTTTTGAAATTACCAGAATAAGAAATTGTAATTGTAAAATTATGATGGGTTTTGTATCTTGGAGACCAGTTTAAAAAATGTCTTTAGTTGCCAAGTTGGTAAAGGATGGATTGTTTTGACTGAACATTGTGTTAACTCGAGAAGTTTGAAAGTTTAACTAAGTGACTCAGCAGGGCCAGGACCTTCACTTTGCAAACATCCTGAGAGTATGTAAGAGGGGGGCATGGAGATGGTGTGGGTATATAGCTGGCATACAACTGAAGGGGTAAAAAGAGGCTTACTTCCTTCATGTTTTGCTCTTGTTGCATTTTGTCTTCTGCCATATTGAAATGTAACCACTCTCATTGCTACTCTGCTCTGGAACCAGCTGAACATGTACTGAAACCTCCATAAACTGAGCTAAATAAGCCTTTTCTTCTTCAATTTGGGTATGCAGTATTTTGTCTTAGCAATGAGAGAAAATTAACCAAGATAATACTCTTCATAGAGTTGGTTTGGTGGTCATGAGTTGCATCAATTGTTCTGTGTCACAGAAGTATCTTATTTCTCCATTATTTTGAAAGATAGTTTTGTAGGAGTTGGAAATTGATTTCTTACAAGACTTGAAATACTTCACTCCAAGCTCTTCTTCACATCAGGGTTTGTGTTGCAGTCTGTTGTGATTCTGATGAGCTTGCTTTATAGGTGGCCTATTTCTTTTCTCTAGCAACTTTAATATTCTCTTCATCTGCTGAATTTCTGGAATCTTTATTACTATATGTTTTTTTGTACTTTTATTCTGGTCATGGCCATTTGGAGTTCTATATGCTTTGTATATATGTGTGGAAAGTTGTTTATTCATGCTTTGGAAGGCTTCTACTATTATTTCAGTGAAAAGGTTTCTATCTTACGGTATTTTCATTGTCTCCACTTTCTCATTGACTTCCATCAATATCATGTTATTCTTTGCTGCAGTGTCTTTCATGGATTATTGCTGTTTTTAACACACATTTCTTTTATATGGGTCTGTGCCCATGCTGTGGTACAATGAGTCGCCATGGCAGCAATTCAGCACAGCACAGGCATCCCACAGCCAGCGAAGGCGAACCTCTCCTAGACCGACTTCAGTGCCCTCTCCAGGGTTAGCTGGGAACTTCCCTTTTTTATTTTCAAGCATGCCAACCATCACCAATCAGGATCGGTAAATGCCACACCTAGCCCAATCTGATAAAAACTCCAAATGCCTCAAGGTTCTTCAACTTTTCTTTCGGCCACTCTCCCATGCCAATCAATAAGGGATTTCTTTCCTTTCACCACTTCTCTTTTGCTTCAGAGAAAGAAATCCTGCTCCTTTCGTGATCACTGACTGCATTTCTGTCTTCAAGATCTGATTTTCTATCCTCTTCTTCACTGACTGTGCTCAGTATACTTCAGGTGGAAGTTTTAATCTTTTGGATTTTATTTGTATCTGTCTCATGAATTCCATTTCTTTCCCATCTTGGGCACTTTTTATTTCCATCATTCTTTTCAATCTCATGCATTCCTTTATCTGTGTAATCTTTAATATCTTTGATTTTAAGAATCATTTTTTCTGTACCTGATATGTTATTTTCACTATAACTCTCCCCTTCTACTTTTTTTCACTCATGTTGCTATCATTTCAGAATATTTCAGTGTTTGACTTCTAGTTTTGTTTCTTTCATTGTACTCTAGGCTTCTGGGTGGTTTGGGGGTCTAGGGTTGCATTTTGCTTCTTTGTGGTGTTATTTTCTATTTTTGCTTTTTATTTTATTTTGTTTTCTATGTTCATGATTTTGATTTCATCATCGATAACTTTATTACTAGTATCAAGGTTTTTCTAGGAAATGTCTATTCTTCATAGTTGCCCTTTAGATGTAGGTGGTTATTTATAGCTAGCCTGAGAACCAATAAGGGATGCAAAGTTACCATTTGGATGAGTCCCCAATCCTTTGGTATTAGGATGTAGCAATAATTATCATGTCTTGCATTATCATACAAGACAGAAAAACTGATTATAACATGAATGGCACCTCCCTGGTTAAAACAATAGTTACTAATAACAATGGTTTCAAGTACAACCCAACTATTGATAAGCTATCATAAACGTTAACCTGCTACCTCTGATCACAGGAGAAAATTCTTAAGTTTATAACACAATAAAATATATACTGCATACTTGTATGCAGTGATTTTCCTCCTTGGTGGAGTGATTGTACCTTCTGAAGGAGGTTGGGGTAAAAAAAGGTAAGAGACAGGTTAAAGTGATGAATGAAGTCCAGTGCTGTAGAATCAAGGCTGGAGGTCAAAGGATAATCACCCAAGTTTGGGGGGGGAAACTGGAGAACATAGGAGGGAAAGAATGAAATAGAATGTTGAAAAGTAATTGAAAAAGGACCAATGTTTCTGCCTTTGAACATTTAAATTAAAGAAGTAGTTGTGGAGAAAAAAAATATTCATATAAGAAAATAAAAAAGAAAGGTGAGATATATGAACTGTAAAAAAAGAAAGAAGGGGAAAATGAAAAATAAAAGAAGAAACAAAAAAGGAGAGTAGGAAAAGGGAGAAGAAAAAAGCAAATAAGCACAAAATACAAAAGGAAACAATATGCCATCCAACCAGGCAGAAAAAGAAGAGCCAATCTGAGGAGAATAAAAGGAACCAAATACCTCTGGTGCTTACATTTCTGTGATGGCCAAATCACACCTCAGAAATGCTCTCTGTACTTCACCCAAGTTTGTCACAGGGATTGTGCTGAGTGCAGAACTGTTCTTGGTCTCCGCGTGTGAAGGCTGGGACTGGGCTTCTTCTGGGCTCAGCTGCTGGCTCCTCCTTGCTGCTCCAGGGTGATTCCACGTTGCTGGTTTCATGATTACTCCGCCCACCAATGATGTGTGTGGCCAGGCCTCTACTTGTGTATTGTATTTAAAAATCTGTAATTATAAAAGCGATAGTGGCCCATAGAGCTAAAATTTGAAAATAAATCTGTCACATAAATTGATCTATCTTCTCATTGCTATCATTGAATAATAGCTATTTCTAAAGCATTTTATCTGAGAATATAATTCCTAAGATTAAGTATTGAAATTGCTGGTTTTATATATGCCCAGTAGTAACAACAAAAGCTGTAACAATTCCTGTAGTCTTATTACATCCTTATACATTCACTGGACTTCAGGGGAATAACCATCAATTAATCTAATACAGTTATTCAGTAACTTTCCCTAATGCAGACCACTTAACACTAAAAAAGAAAGAAAGAAAAGCCTATACCTCAAAGAATTTCAGAAGCCTTAGGTTATATGAAGATAATTAGAAATAAACTTGAGGCTTATTATATATCTTTCTTAATATAAAGAGAGTGAAAATTCTAATTCCTTAGCTGCCCATTTTAGTTTAAAATGCTGCATTTAGTGATTTATGATAGGCCTAATGGACTAATGCTTGGCAAGAAACAACTATGGTTGAAGAATATATGATAAATTATCTAGGGTGTTGAGCAAATTGAAGTCCATACCCTTATCACACACTTATAGGTACCTTTCTAGGGAGGTTTTCTGGGAAGACAATGAGCTTTCAAAATTGTACCTTTTATTAAATTTTTATTTTAAGAAAAAGGATATAAATGAATATCTCTTAAGAAGAATATCATTGTTCTTTAAATAAAACAGTACTTCAAGTCAGGGAGACTAACAAATAAAAGACATATCCTTGCCTTTTTCCTCCCAAATAAGCTCTTGAACATGAAAGAGATGAACAGTTTTGGAATAAACAAAATAATCTCTATACCTAATAATGTGACTTTCTAGCCTTTAATAAGTAGTGTATAAATTTTAATATTTACTTACAATAAATGACCTTAAATAGTGATTTAAGACAATTATTTCATTTATTTATGATCTTTGATGAAAATATGCAACTTAGGGCTGGGGATGTAGCTGAGAGGCACAGAGGCACAGTACCTTCCTGGCAAGCCTGAGGTACTGAGTTTGATTCACCCAACCAAAAAAAAGAAAAAATGAGACAAAGTTGAGCTTGAATCTTCTCTGTTTGTTTGTTTTGTTTTTGGGGGGTTTGTTTTGCTGAACCAGGGATTGAACTCAGGCCCTTGCACTTGCCAGAGAAGCACTTATTCTACTGAGCCATCTCTGAAGCCCCTTGGATCTTCTCTGGTGTGTGACCCAGGTACACCTTGTACACCACCATTCTACAGAGCCTCAGCGGGCGATGGATGGTGCAAGATGGCTTACTGATGGTTTAACAGTTGCTGCTGCCTGTCAGTTGGACTACCTTGACTCCAAATGATAAAACTCACTTCCTAAGATGGGAACTTTACTGATAGAAGCAAAGTAAAAACTAAATGGTTCTTCAGTTTAGATTTGGAAAGTGACAAGGTAATTTTTTTCCATACTGTATTGGTCACACAGTCCAAAGATCATCCCAGACTTAAGAGTGAGGAACAGACTCCATCCTCTTGTTAGGGATAGCAGTCAAGTGAGATGGCAAAAAAATGAGTGCAGAGCAGGAGGAACTACTACAAGCAAGCGCCTTTGTAAGTTTTCCACAGTATCATGAGAGAAAGTCTTCAAAACTGTGAAATGTTAACTATCAAATTGTGAGTATGGTAAATGTATGCACATCGTGCCATTTAATTGATGAAATAAGATTCAAAATAAATATTTTTAATGTATTTAATACAGAGTCTACAGGATCTCACTACACAGATTGGACTTGTACTGATTCTTCTGTTTTCACCCTCCCAAGAGCTGGAATTATAAGTGCACGCAATCACTCCCAGTCTCAATCTCTGGCGCAGTGCAGCTTGGGCATCAGGCCAACACAGCAGGCCTGGGGATTGAACTCAGTCCCTGTGTCTGCCTAAGCAGGGGCTTTAATTTGCTGAGCTATCTGGCTAGATCCTATAAATAATTTTAATGATTCATTTTTTTTTCTCGTTTTGGCATGTCAAAGCCTACTTTTATTTTATGTATATGTGTGGTTTGGTATAAAACTTGTCATACAATGAAACAACAATTTTAAAATTGTAGTCATTTTAAAAACCAATTCAAGGAGTCGGTGGGATGGTTCAGTAGAATAAGCACTTCCCTGACAAGTGCAAGGGCCTGAGTTCAATCCCCAGTTCCACAAAAATAAATAAATAAATAAGAAAACCAATTCAGACTTTACTGATGAAGACTGAGAGGGAAAAGTTTTCCTTCAGGAGTTGAACCTTGGCAAAAATTTCACATACACACCTGGCAGAACTGAGATCTTCTGAGTGGTGTTCACTGATCATTGTTGCCAGGTTGTAGCATTTCACTTTAGTGTAGAGTGTTTGTAGAATGAGATGTGTTTTTCTTTAACAATTAGATCATGCATTGATCCAAGGCCAGTGGAGTAGAAAACAACTCCTTAAAATAATTTTAAATGTTAGACTGTAATGTCTAAGTGATGTCAGTCATGACCATTCACAATTATTTAAAGTATAACTGAACAAAAAGGAATTGTATTTTATAGTGTTTGCAGTCCCAAAATAAGCCTGCCTTCAGGAAATTTTACTTTCCTAGAGATTGATACATAATAAAGTCCTGATTGAAAGCATGATTATAAAAGTTAATATACATATTTTAATTACACACTTAATAAATCATATGTCCTTTGTGTGCCTAACCTCTTTGCTTTAGAGAAAGAAATTGGATATTCATGGAGTTAAGAGGTTAAGCATCCATTGCGCACAGCTGGCTGGTCACTAATAGAAAGGATCAAAGACCGAAAACCACAGTTGTCTAATTGCTAGAGCAGTGCTTTTCTCCTTATCAATTGCACAAAATTTTCTTTGAATCATCTAGTACTCATGTGTCTGACTAATAGTTCAAAACTTCCCTCTTCTGCTAGGCATTTGGCCAACCCCACACCACAATCATTTTTATTTGCTGAACTTAGACCAGACACCGGTAATGTTGTTGAAGTTTAAAGAATTCTTTTTTATGATAATATTTAAATAACATCATAATAATTTGTTTAAAGTATAAGAACAATGATCCTCCAGACACTAACATTATTAATGAAAATGAAACAGTTTTTAGTCAATTAATTCTTGTACTATTAAGCTGTCATTAATACATGGTATATTAAATACAGGTTGATCAAAATAAAAGTTTTTAGGGCTGGGGATACAGCTCAGTGGTCTAAGATCAAGCCTGGCAAGCACAAGGACCTGGGTTCTATCACCAGTACCACATATGATGCCAGCCCCAGAAACCTGGGTGTGCTGTTGCTGGCCACCAAGAGTGGGCGTAGGGACATGTGACTATGATCCCAGCACCACGCAAGCTGAGACAGGAAGATCAGCACAAGTCCCAGCTGCAAAGCAAGACTTTGTACCATATAAATAAACAAAGTGCAAAAATTAAAGGTTTTTCTTCATATAACCAGAGTTCATTGTCTTTATTATTAGTCACTTATATTTCACAATTGGAAAGTTGATATAATTTACATGAGATGTAATATATATATATAATTTATTTTCGAGTTTTGCTTTTAATGTGTTTATCAAATGATACATTTAAGCATCACTGTAGAAAGACATTTATCTATAGACACAATTATTAGATGTACTGTATCAAGTTGTCTTTTGTAATAACATTTTCATATGACTTTAATATACACATCAGTCATCAGTCATCCAACACTTGCTAGTTTTGGATGTTTTTCTTCATAATATGAGAATTCAGTTGTTTTATGCACATGCATTTCTACTTTTTAAATTTTCTTTAATGTGCATATATTGTTAATTCAGCAAACATAGATTGGAATAAAATAAAGCCTTTATATTGGTAAATGTTTACCAATGTGCATTTGACATTACAATGCATTAAACTGATAAGAAAATTCATTTTTAAAAATTATATATGGTACCCAACTTCCTTTGTATAACAGCTCTGCTTTTTTAAAGTAGTTGAAATAGAAAAAATGGAAAAAATAGAGCAAAATTTTAAAAGTAAGTGAAAGGAGGCTTAAATACAAAGAAGTTGTGACTAAAAGGGAAAAATGGAAAAAATTGCAGTTTTACCAAAAGGCTCAGAAGTATCCTTGGACTCATTAATTCCTGAACATGACACAGATTATCTATGATTTAAATGGGATCCATAAACAATGTAATGCATGTTTTCTGTATTTTAAACTACACCAATTGCAAGAATGACCATGAGAAATTATTTTCTAACAATGGCTAAAACCATTTCTAAAACTGCCAAAGGACTTTATGACAGAGTCTTTTCTTCCAGTTATTCATCACAACAATGAAAATATAACTTTTCCACTCAAGATCTACCACCCCCAAGCACGTCGAGCAAGCAACCAGCTTGAGACATACAGGGCCGACTTGCCGGGAACTCATCGTATCCCCTGCCCCCAAGCCCGCCAAGCGAGTGGGAATTTCCCCACTCTCTCAGCATCCCGGTTAGGTGAGTGTGTGGTGAGTCTGAAGCTATCCGGAGCCCCCATCACCAAGCCCACCAAGCGAGTGACCAGACTAAGACATCCTACTGAGCAAGTGATAACTTTTCCAACTCTCTGGGCACCTGATCCACGTAAGTACAGCTTGGTGAGTGTGTAGAAGACCCTTTGGCTTCTTCCTGCGCACTCTATGCCACCCAGAGCCTCAGGCCCCAAGACATCCTAGCCAGAGACCTGCCTGAGACACCCCAGATAGGCCTTCCTGGCAACTTCCGGGAGCCCCTGCCCCAAAGCCTACCATGGGAGCAAGAACTCCCAGCACTCAGTCCACCCCCGTCCAACCTGGTGAGTCTGAGGGACAGCTTCTGCACTCCTCAATGCTCCCCAGACCAGGGACCCAACAGAGGAGAACCACAGGCTCACAGTTGTACCAGAAGTGCGGCAGCAAAAAGGAACTGAACACAACAGCTAGATCAGGAAAGGCATAACTGGATAATCTCAAACTTAATAGACTGGCACCAGAATCTCATTACACACTAGGGTTATAACTGCACCAAAGGTCAGAAGTCAGTGCTTTATAAAATGACAAGGACAAGGAGAAAAATGCAATTTCAGGTCTCGAGTCCACCAATAAGTGCAGAGGACACTAGCTCAGCTGAAATGAAGGAATTAGCAGAGACACAAGCAACGGAACAACAGCAGAAAGCTATAGAGGAACTCAGACCAAAATTAATGCCTGAAATAAAAAAAGAAACTTTTGAATATATAGCATCTGAAGTAATGAATCAAATCCATACACATATGGGGGAAAAATCAATGCCCACCCAGAACAAGTGCAGAGAACACTATTCCAGCTGAAATGTATGAAGTAACAGCGTCGGAATCAAAGAAACAATAGTAGAAAGGTAAAGAGGAACTCAAAGAAGAAACAATTTCTGAAATAAAAAATAAATTTTTGAAGTCATAGCATCTGAAGTAGAGAGTGACTTCTGGAAATATATAGAAGAAACACAATATGGAAGAAACAGTGCAGTAAAAGAATTAATAGCCACCTCTAAAGAAGACATTGATAAAAAAAAATAGAGGAGATCAGAAATATGATGGATTCGTGGAATGAGCAATACAGAAAAGAAATAGAACATATGAGCCAGAGTCAAAGAGATATGGAAGACCTAAAAATATCAATCACGAGTCTACAAAACCATCTGAGTGAAAGCGAAGACTGGTGCAGCTAGTGAAAATGTGAGAAAGGATCTCTTAAAAACATTGAGAATGAATGAAAAAATAATGCATCACCTGCAAGATGACACCAGGATGTACAATGTGAGATTAATTGGCATAAATGAGAATGAAGGAGTCAATACAAATGAAATAAAATGAATATGGGCAGAAGTAAGCACAGAAACTATCCCAAATATGAGGAAACAATTCAACATTCAGGTAACCGAAGCATGCAGAACACCAAATGACTTCAACACAAGTAAAAACACACAGAGACATATGAGTCAAGATCCCAAAAATCCAACACAAGGATAATATACTGAAAGCTGCTAGAGAAAAGAAGCAGATCACATTCAAAGAAAAACCTATCAGAATTACAGCCAACTTCTCTACATAAACAATGAAGGAAAGGAGAGCATGGACCAGAATTCTTCAAGTCCTGCACGAAAACAAATTCCAGCCCAGAGTATTATACCCTACAAAACTGTCTTTCAAGTTTGATGGAGAAGTGAAATACTTCCATGACAAAGAACAAGTAAAGAATTTCATGATGACAAAGCCATACCTACACAGACTACTGAAAGATGTTCTAGAAAGGAAGCACATTGACCAGAACTCCACGAATGAGAAAAGAAGGAACCCACTAAACAGGGCAAACAAACACAGGATAAAAAGGAGTAAACCATGGCAGGTAAATATGACAATCATAAGTACATATTTCAATTACAACCATAAATATAAATAGATGCAACTCACCAATTAAGAGAAATAGACTGGCACAGTGGATTAGGAAACAAAATCCAACAATATGCTGTACATAAGAAAAACACTTAACTCAAAAAGATATTCATAGGCTCAAAGTCAAAGGACGGAAAATATACTACATGCCCCAGTACCTCAGAAAAAAGCAGGAGTAGAAATTCTGTTCTCAGACAGTCTCAACTTCAAACCAAGAATGTTTAAACAACACAAAGAAGGCTACTATATATTGGTTAGGGAAAAATTCAAAAGGAAGAGGTAACACTTATAAATATTAACACACCTAACACAGGAGCACCCAACTACTTAAGACAAATCTTGATGGACATGAAAAACCTAATATCTAAGACCACAGTCTTAATAGGAAACCTTAACACCGCTTATCTTAAAAAGATAGATCAACCAGACAAAAAATTAGCAAGGAAGTAGCAGAACTGAAGAGGTTGGAACAAATGAACCTGGTGGACATATACAGAGTGTTCCACCAACCACAGCTGAATATACATTTTTTTCAGCTGCACATGGGTCATTTTCCAAAATAGACCACATACTAGTCCAGAGGTCATGCCTAAGTGAATGTAAGAAAACAGTAATTATCCCATGCATATTATCTGACCACAGTGCAATGCAACTGAAAATAAACAACAAAGAAAAACCAGAAAAACTCACTAAATTCATGGAAATTAAACAACACCCTACTCAGCAATCAATTTGTCACAAAAGAAATTAAGCAAAAAATTCAACAATATCTATAATGCAATGAAAATAAAACCACAACCTACCAGAATTTATGGGATGTGATGAAAGCAGTTCTTACAGGAAAAATCATAGCTGTGAACGCACACATTAGGAAAACAAAATGGGAGCAAATAAATACCCTAATGTTGTACCTCTAACATCTAGAAAAGGAAGAGCAAACCAACCCTCGAGTGCAAAGACTGGAAGAAATCATAAAGATTAGAGCAGAATTAATTCAATTGAGATGAAGAAAACAGTTCAAAGAATCCACAAATCAAAATGTTGGTTTCTTTGAAAGACTAAACAAAGTTGACAAGCCTCTGGCCAACCCCATCAAAAATGGGAAAAAAAATTCAAATACAAGCAATAAGGAATTAAAAGGGTGAAATCACCACAGACACTGCAGAAATTCAGAAGATTATCAATAGTTACTTTGAGAATCTTTATGCTCACAGAATAGAAGACACATAAGACTCCTCAAATGGTACAAATTACCAAAACTAAACCAAGAAGATATAACAACTCTCAATAAGCCAATAACAGCCAATGAAATACAAAACGTAATAAAAAGCCTGCTGACAAAGAAAAGTCTAGGGCCTGTGGATGGATTCACAGCTGAATTCTATAAGCAATTTCTAGAAGATATAATCCCTACACTCCTCAAACTCTTCAATGAAATTGAAAAGGAAGCAGTCCTGTCAAAATAATTTCTGGAGGCAAGTATTATACTGATTCAAAAACCAGGGAAAGACACGACCAAGAAGGAGAACTATGGGCCAATCTCCCTCATGAACATAGATGCAAAAATCCTCAATAAAATCCTAGCAAAAAGTATATAGAAAATCATCAAGAAGATCATACCCATGACCAGGTAGGATTCATCCGAAGTATGCAAGGATGGTTCAATATTCGAAAATCTATAAATATAAAATATTATATTAATACTATATTTATAGAATGAAATCTAAAAACCACATGATCATCTCAACTGATGCAGGAAAAGCTTTTGACGATGTACAACACTCATTCAAATTCAAAACCCTACAGAAAATTGGAATAGATGAACTCTATCACAACTGGATAAAAACCATCTATGACACCCCAACAGGAGAACCTGAAATATTTTGCTCCTAAATCAGGTACAAGACAAGGATGTCCTTTAGTACCCCTGCTATTCCATATAGTTTTGGAATCATTAGCAACAGTCATTGGAAAAGAAGGAGAAATAAAAGGAATAAGAATAGGTAAAGAAGAAGTTAAATTATCACTATTTGCAGATGACATGATACTTTACTTGGAAGACCCAAAAAATTCCACCAAGAAGCTACTAGAATTGATATGGAAGTTCAGGAGCATAGCAAGATACAAAGTCAGTACTCAAGTACACAGATAACAAACACACTGAGAGGGAAACAATAGAAACAATACCTTTTACAATAGCACCGCAGATAATGAAATTCACTTAACCAAGGAAGTCAAAGATCTTTTCACAGAAAATTACAACACCCTAAGAAAAGAGGTTAAAGAGGATTTCAGAAAATGGAAAGATATTCCATGCTCCTGGATAGGAAGAGCCAACATTGTGAAGATGGACATACTCCCAAAATTGTTGTACAGATTTGAAGCAACCCCTATCAAACTGCCACCAACATACCTCCCAGACCTAGAGAAATTGTTCATGAAATTTATTTGGAACCACAAAACACCTGAAGAGCAAAGGCAATCTTGGCCAACAAAGACAAGGCAGGACGCATCACAATTCCTGACTTGAAATTATACTACAAAGCCACTGTGATAAAATAAACTTGGTATTGGCAACGAAGTAGACCTGAGGATCAATGGAATAGATTAGAAGATGCAGAGACCTCTGCAAACACACTCAGCCACCTCATCTTTGACAAAGGGGCCAAACATGTTTACTGGAAGAAAGATAGCCTCTTTAACAAACGGTGCTGGAAAAACCGGCTTTCTACACGCCGAAAACTAAAACTTGACCCAGTCTCTCACCATGCAGTAAGCCAAAGTCAAAATAGATTAAAGATCTAAACATTGAAACAGAAACAATCTCCTAGAAGAGAAAGTAGGAGACAGATTTTACACTACCAAGACAATATAACATGCAGGTCTGCTTTATTTCACTTATGCTATAGTCTGTAACTGAATTCATTTACCTACAAAAGCCTAGAATTTATCTTTTTTGTAGCTGAGTAACACTCCATTGTGCAAAAATGCCACATCTTTTTTTATCCATTTTTCAGTTGATGGGCATTTGGGTTGTTTCTAAGACATAACCATGACAAATTGTACTGGTATAAATAAATAAACAAACAAGCAAGCAAACAAATAAATATTGGTGATATGTCGTTTTGAAAAAATACCCAGGAGGTAAATAGCTGAGTTAAATGGCACCTGAAGCCTAGCTTCCTGATGAATCTCTACACTGAGTTCCGTAGTGGTTGTACCACTGTGTACTACTGCCAGCAGCGGACATGGGTTCCTTTTTCCCCATGGCCCCTCCAGGATTTGCTGACTTCTTGATGATAACCATTCTTTCTGGGGTGAGATGGAATCTCAGTGTTGTTTTAATATGCATTTCTCAAATGACCAATGGTGGTGAGAATTCTTCCATATATTTATTTGCTATTTGTGTTTATCTGTGAAATATATATTCATTTCAGATGTCAATTTTTAGATTGGATCTTTAAATTTGGGAGGCCTGAATTTTTTAATTCTATATATGTTCCAGATAAAATTCCTTTGTGGGACAGTTTTCTATAACTTTCCTGATTCAAAGGTCTTATTTTTTACTCTGTTAGTGATTTCTTTAATGTGCAGAAAGTTTTCAAACAGATGAGATCCCACTTCTTGACTCTTTGAAGAATTGCCCATACTATTTAGTGTTTGTTCATGAATTCTCTACCTCTCCTTATGTCTTTAAGGTTTCTAACTACCAACATTTCAAAAATGGCCATACTCTTAAAATTTTATACAGCTTCAATACAATCCCAATTATAATACCGTAGTATACCTAATAAATCTAGAGAAAACATTCCTCAAAATCATGTGGAAAAAGAAGAGACCTGGAATAGCAAAAGCAATCCTAGGTAACAAAAGAAAGACAGGAG
Source organism: Ctenomys sociabilis (assembly GCA_004027165.1). NCBI lineage: Eukaryota > Metazoa > Chordata > Mammalia > Rodentia > Ctenomyidae > Ctenomys > Ctenomys sociabilis. The sequence goes on along the minus strand of PVKA01003163.1, from coordinate 40,914 downwards.
ACTTCACAATCCCTGACCTGAAATTATACTATAAAGCTGCTTTGATAAAATCAGCATAGTATTAGTAAAAAACAAGGACCTATGGATCAGTAAAACACATGAAAAGGTGCAGATACAACTACAAATACACTCAGCCATATTATCATTGAGAAAGGGGCCAAACATGTTCACTGAAAGAAATATAGTCTTTACAAAAGAGTTCTGGAAAAACTGGCTTTCTATATCCCAAAGTTGAAAATTAGACCCATATCTATTGCCATGCATAAAACTACAGTCAGAATGGATTATAGATTTTTGCATATTAACCAGAAACACTAAGTCTTCTGGCACAGAAAGTAGTAGAAATCTTACAGATATATGGGTAAATAGAGAGCTCATGCGCAAAACTCCATTTCTGAAATTTGTGTTTCCTTTGTGTTCTTACAATTGTATTCCTCAGAGACTTAAGGTAGAGATTTTGGCTCTTTATTTCATAGTAAAGATACAAGTTTTAAAGACATTCCTGCCCCTTGCCTGATCATTACTACAAGAATATTCTTTCTTTTCTAAATAATGGAGACCTTTTTCTATCATTTCAAGTTATTCTCCCAAGGAGCACTTGATCTTCATAGGGCTTCACAAGGTAGTGTGTGAAATTGGATTTTTACAGGATGTGGCAGAGGGGACAGACTGACTGAGAGGACAGAAGACCTCTTCTGAATGCCTGCGCTAAATTTAAGGGGGTGCTGCCTGTAGTCACTGTGCCTATCAGTGTGTGCGATTTTAGTAGGTTAGCTTCCTGGGCCTTCCAGGTTGTGTTCCAAAGACACATTTCTGTTCAGTAAGTGTGAGATCTCTTATTGCCTTTGTATTATTGATATTGTTATTGTTACTGAGAAATCTAAGTCTTGGGGATGTCAGGGTAACAAAAATAGTTTCCAGATGAATGAAAAAGGGCATATCTGTTGTTTAGAATTAGCCATAAATGAGATGAAATTTACACATTGTATTGACGATTGATTACCATGATACTGTCTTTCATTTTAAATAAAAATTTACAAACTTCAACCAGAGAGTTAACTTTCCCTGTGAATTGAATGTTAGGAAGTAGAGATATTTTTAAAGAAGTTCTTTATTAAAAGAAAAGTACTGAAGACCTATGGAATATGTTTTATATCTGTAACATATTTTAGTTCAAATAAGATAATACTCACATAAAATATATTTTTTTACTTCTTATGAAATATCAGTTGAATCTCTGCAATATTTCCTCAGATTTGTGCATGATATTGGAATAGAACCAAGTGCTGCCACAGCAGGACTCTTCCCTGGCTTGTTTGTTTGCTCAATTGCTTTCCCTTTCTTCATTTATTTATTTAGAGGTAGAGGTTAAATCCTTAATCCACCCAGACAGGCCTTGAATTTCCAGTCCTTCTGCCTCACCCTTTCAGAGTGCTTGAATTACAGGTATGTATCTCCATACCTAGCCATTTCTTAATCAGTAAAGATAATCAAACTAAAGATACATCAGCTAAAATAAATATCTATGTCGTTTAACAAGGTAACTTTCTTTGGTAAAGGAGTTCGGAAAACAAATGACGCAATCCTTTCAAAGTTCAGATGCCAAGTAGAATTTTAGTTCTGGGCATCTTGACCCATGGCTAATATTGTGTAATGAAACATGGGACCGCTTTCATGTTTTTCCTTAAGGGGACATCACATTCTAAGGGGACAGCTTACAAAGGTCATTGATTTTTTTTGAAAATTATGTCACAGGCCACTCAAGCTCTTATATAGATGCTTGACTTCATAATTTTTTGACCAAAATATGAATAGTTTGAGGTTGTACAAGGCAAATATGATTCCTTAGGAAGGTCTAATGCTAACTAGGATTGATCCTGATAGACACACAAAGAAAACAGCTCAAAAAATATTAAAAGAACAATTATTACATTAGTCAAATCCCTAATTATCCATATGAAGATCCCACAGAAGTCTGAAAATTCACAGTAAAAATATTTATAATAAATGATTTTCAAGATAATTCCTATATACTCAGAATCTAAGATTATGTTAGTTTCTTATGTTAATTGTTCACATGAATTTTGATTATAGAACAATGAGATGTAGAAATATGGCTAGGGCCTGAATTTACTTGTAGAGATATATTTATCACAAAAAAAATGAATCTCTAGGTGGTGCTACTCTGAATATTACTCACAGACAACTTAGGTGGCATGTTTTCTAGTCAACCATTATCTTTAAGGTGCCAAATTATTAAGGCCAGTAAATTAAAGCACATCAAAACATCAAACTATAGATATTCATGTTCACCCATGTTTATTTTTTGTTCATACTTTTTATTATTATTATTACTATTATTATAATTTTTTTTGTCAGAACCTTGGATTGAACTCAGAACATTGTGCTTGCCAGAGAAACACTTATTCTACTGAGCCATCTCTCCTGACCTTTTGTTATTATTTTTAAAGAATACAAAATAGTGATAGAAGAAAACAGCATTATATCTGATACAAGATTTCACTAATCAAAGTAATAGGAATCCAACAATGATTACTGTATTACATGATGCTATGTGCAAATTAGTTTTCCAGATTATCTAAATAACTAAGAAGTTACAAGAAATTTAAGAGAGAAAAAAATCAGAGTAAAAACAAAAATTGTAAGCTTTAAGTGCTACTTTTTTTTATAATCATATAATTAGAATTCTCCAAGAAGAAAGGAGTAGGTAATAAATGTTTAAAGATTTAAAATTTGTGAATTTTGTTCAACTTATAATACATTTTCAAGAAAAATGAACCTTTTGCACAAGAAATTTAAATAAAATCATACCAAGATACATAAAAATGAAATTGTACAAACATTATAAAGAAAAATGGTTAAAGTATATACATAAAAAATACTAGCTATGAAGAACAAAGTTAAATAGCATCTTATTCCCCATTAGAAAGAAAAAAAAAGGACCAAGTGTGTAAGAAACTAGACTAATTAAAGGAAAGAAAGAAAAAAAATCTATCCTTTTTTAATTTTATACTTAGCAAACATACGTTTGAAAACTAGAAGTAAAATATTTTCTAGTTACACAAACTTGAAATATTACCCCCCCGGGAAGTTTTTTATTATTTATTTTATGTGTGCAAGGGCTGATAAAGAAATACATGTGTGTTTAAATTTTAAAAAAATTCCTTATAGTAGAGATATCACCCACATTCCCCTGCTTCAGACACACCTAACCCACAGTTCTCTCCACTTTTTGAAGCAGTTTTGGAGGTCATTTTTGTGAGTGTCTCTATGAGATGCAAAAAAAAAGAACACAGGCAATGCGGTGTCTCTTCACTGGGAAATGGAAGGGCAGCTTTGCAGCACCATGGTGGTGAGTCTTCTTCTATCTCATCCACTGGTCTTGGCGCTGTGTGACTGCTGGCTCTTACCTGAAGTCAAAATGACCATGAGAGTTTCTGAATCAATGGAGGACACTGAATCAGACAGAGGAATACAACTGAAGACCTGCATGAAAGGGCACATCCAGCACTGCTGCAGAAAGCTCCACAAATGGTAAATGTTGGACAGAAAACATTGTCTCAGGCTTTCATAAAATGCAAATTGGTCAAGAAATGACCGCGACTCATCCACATGGCTGACAGAGACAATGGATCTACAAACTGTGGTATAGGGTCTCAGGATAAATCCTGAGGGGATTTGACTGACCTTAATCAGATACAAAAGCTATAATTCTTGTTACATAGGTCTTGCTTTCTCTTAGTCTTAACCATCCAGTAGAGAAGTATTAAACTGAATTATAGGAAGTAAAATCATATTATTATTCTGAGTTGTAAAAGACTCAAGTCAACAACTTCTGACACTGCCAGACATAAGGAAAACCCAATACTATTATGTACTTTTGGGAATATTTTGCTGAATTCACACACCTATAATATTTAATTAACAAACTAAACAAAACAGGAGGATATAAATGAATGACCATTTTGTATCTGTAGATTCAAAATAGATAAGATAGATATATAGCTACATTCTCTTAATTCAATGAATAGAGGGATCTGTTCTAATAGTGTTTGTAAGCAGAATATCATGTCTGCATCTTGTACAACAATCACTAAGAAAACAATATGCAATGTATTAATCATTGAAACTGTCCTATTAATTTGATTTGAAACTGTCTCATTGCTGTTTGTTTCTCTTTATTTTATTTTATTTTTATTTTTTATTTAATTTATTTTTTATTTTATTGAAGTACAAAAGAGTTGGACTAGAAATCCCATTCAAGCCGGCTATCCCCCTACTGGGAATTTTCCCAAAAGATCTGGAAACATTGTATCATAGAGATATATATGTACCTATGTTTATAGCAGTGCAATGTGTGATAGCAAAATCTTGGAAAAACCAAGATGTCTATCACATGAGGAATGGTTGAAAAAGATGTGGTATTTCTATATAACGGAGTATTACTCAGCTATTAAGAATAAGTTTGAACTTTATACTAAAGTGGATGCCACTTGAAGATACACTCATAAGTGAAATAAACCAGACACACATTTGTAAATATCATATAGTCTCCCTAGTATAACAAGCGAAAAGCAGAAATACAAAAGGTAGCGTACAACAAGTAAAATCAATTGAGTCAGATAAGACAAAGTGAATAGCATATGCTGCAGGATACTAATCAGCTTTTCTTCTGGATGGTTAAAAACCTAAGTTCACAAGTCAGAGTTGGAGAAATAGAAGAGCCAAAAGGCCAACCAACATTTTGGCCCTAGCCTTTCAAGGTCAGCGAAGACTCAGGACATAGGAGAACCTGTACTGCAACATCATGAAACTCAGGTGAGCCCCAAATTTTCTGAACAAGGAGATTATGGAGCCACGGAGGAAAGAGACTGAAGTTCTATAGTGTGCCTGGGGAGAGTCACATGGAGAGAAAACTTTCTCTCAAACTCTCACAGAGAGCAAACTGGTCAAGCATTGGCCATGACTCATCCACATGGATGACACAGACAAAGGATCTACAAAATAATGTACAGGACTACAAGATAAACCCTAAGAGGACTTCATTGACCACATAGGAAATATAAAGTTCATGTGTTGGTATATAAGTCTTGATCAATCTAGGTCTTAACCATCCAGCAGAAAAGTATAAAAAGGAAGTATGCATCGTGGGGCCATAATATTAAGCTGAGCTGTAAATGGCTATGGTCGACAATTTCTTTGAATAACTCACTATTGTTGTAGAATGCTGGACTGTGTTGGACTGTGGTGTCGAGTTCAAGCACCTAAGTTAGTTGAATGACAATGGAGTGCCCACCTTTGACAGGTGTAGACAAAGGAAGGGGTATAGAAAGAAAAAATCATGATGTGTGTGTATAGACAGTACAGTTGGGATAGATAACGCTGTGCTTCTACATAATCCTATGAGAGGCAAGATTTGCACTAATGGTGGTTGGACAGGATATTATCTTGGCTTCTAGTACTATGGTCATCCACTAGGAAAATAATTATTGAATTTTTGATATAATTAATGTATAAATAATAAGATAAGAAAGCAGCTACACTCTTAATTTACTGATAAGAGACATCTGCTAAAATAATATGTGTAAATATAATATCATGTATGCACCTTGTACGATACCAAAACATTATGAAAACAGTTTGCAATGTATTAATTTATCGAATCTGTCTTGAAACTTGAAATATTTTAACATCTCCAGACATAGCATATAGGACATAATAAAGAGTGTAATTCAAAAGGCATGAGAAGTTGCAGTGTGCTCCAGAATGAACAACAAAGACTCTCAAAGTGATAGTTATGTAGGACTATATAAAATATATTAGATGAACCCTTATTTAAAAGGCCACTGAAGGTTTCTGTGAAACAGTACCAATCTTATGTTATACATGTATTTTTTTCATATATGTGTGTGTGTATGTGTGTATAAAGGACAGGGAAGAAGTAATATAAAGTCAACAGTAAATGGAAATATACTTTTTAAAGTTCCTAATACTAGGAGAAGATATCATATGATGCCTTTTAGATAAATTGCAACTCAAAGATCTAGTATAAATCTTAAAACAAAAAATTAATATTAAGCAATTTTTGATAATTAAATACTAATTATTTAAAAATTAAATGTTCCAAAACAATTGAACTAAGAGCAAGTTTTCATCTCTTATTCTTAATACTAAGAATAAGTAAGGAAGTACTAAGAATAAAACATAAGATAAATGCTGGAATGACAAATAAATGACCATCACTTCTGACAGTTTGGGGATAGGATATCACACAAAGTTCTAGTGTGTTGTGGACATGGATAATGACCATGACACTTACTGGTGGCCAGGTGTCACTTGTGGGACTGAGCTACAGCTATTTCCTTGAAATCCACCCTGTAGACCCATATGGAATCATGACCCATAAGGTGCAAGAGAAGTCCATTTGTAGAGTGTGCTGATGGAAATATTTTGCTGCTGTACACAAAAGAATAACTGAAAGACTACTATTGTATACCTCTTATTCTCCTGTGTTTAATTGTTTGCCCTATTTGGTGGGATCTTTTCATTCTCATTCATGGCGTTGTAATCATTTTGCTCCCTCTCTAGAATATCATTTAGTAGTCTATGTAGGCTTGTCTTTGTCATCATGAAATTCTTTAGTTGTTCTTTGTTATGGAAGTATTTTACTTCTCCATTTATCTTGAAAGAGAGTTTTGCAGGATATATCAGTCTGGGCTGGAATTTGTTTTCTTGAAAGACTTGAAGTACTTTGCTCCATGCTCTTCCTGACTTCATGTTTTGTGAAGAGAAATCTGCTGTTATTCTCATGAGTTTTCCTTTAAATGTGATCTTTTTTTTTTTCTTTAGCAGCTTTTAGTATAGTGTTTCTGTGTTAAATTTCTGGGATTTTGACTATTATATGTCTGGGAGTGGTTTTAATTGGGTTGATGTTATTTGGAGTTCTATATACTTCAGTTGCTCAAATGTCAGATTATTGCCCCATAGTTGTGAAGTTTTCTGCTATTATTTCTGCCCATATTCTCATATCATTTGCATTGACTCCTTACTGCTCATTGATGCCTATTAGACTCACATTTTTCATCTTTGCATCATCTTGCAGGTATTGAATTATTTTTTCCTGCAATCTAGTTGTTTTTAAGAGATCTTTGCTTACTTTTTCACTAGCCGCAATGGTGTCTTTAAGGTTAGAGAGTCTGTTTTCACTTTCACTCAAACGTATTTGCCAGCTTGTGATTGATATTTTAATTTCCTGTATCTCTTTGAATCTGCTTCCTACATTCTATTTCTTTCCTATATTGCTTATTCAGGGGTTCCATCATTTTTATATTCTGCTCTATTTTTTTTATCAGTGCATTCTTTGGAAGCACTTAGTACTTCTTTGATTATAGTTATCTCTACTATTTTTACTTCAGAAATTATTTTTGATCTGATCTCTTCATACCTTTCTGCAGTTGTTTCTTTACTTCCAACGCTATTACTGCAGAGATTTCAGGTGTGTGATTTCCAGGTTCCTCTATGCTAATGTATTCTGCATTTGTACTGGGTGGACTTGGAGCCTGAGACTGCTTTTTGTTACTTCTCTTTGTCATTTTGTGTCCCAGGGTGGTCTCACTCACATGCGGCCTGCGCTCTGGGTCTATTCAGGATCTGGCTGCTCTGGGTGGTTGTTCACCCATGTTTAAAGCAGCATAATTTGTTTTTTGTTTTTGTTTTGCCTGATTTTTTTGTTTTGTTTTTGTATTTTAGGACAGGGTATACCAAGGTCTACATGGTCTCACTGAATGGATTGGACTGATAGTGATCCTCCTGTTTAAAACCTCCCAAGTGCTGGTATTACAGACATGTACCACCATGTTCAGTTTCAATCACCATCTAAGCACCATGGAGGCAGGGCCAACAAGGCCAGCCCAAGGCTGGAACTCTCAACCCCTGTGTCTGCTAAGCAGGTTCTTTAATTCAATAAGCAGCATAACTTGTAATAGATAAATCTTGGAAACTATCCAAATCCCCATAAACAGAAGAAAGCATAAAAAGATATGGCATTTTTATTCAATGGAGCAGTATTCAGGTGTAAAGAAGAATAAACTTGAAACTTTATAAGTAAATGGATGTAACTTGAGATCATGTATATGCCAAACAAATCACACTTGCATGTGTAAACACCATATTGCCTCCCTAATATAAGGAGATAGTAAGTAAGATCTCACATGTACAACAGTCATTGTGAAATGGAAACTGTTCCAAAGGCTAGAGAAACTGATGAGGGGAAGGAGAAAACAAAGAAGAAAAGAGAAGCAGATAGATACATAGATTAGTTAAGATATACTAGTAATTATTCTTAATTAATCAAAGTAAAAACTTTGTGCTAATATTGTTTGATGAAATGATTTTTAATAACTTTATTGAGATGCAAATAGCAACAGGACAGTTTTAAAACCAATTAGTAGGGCAGTTTCAATAATTAATACATTGCATATTGTTGTCTTAGTGGTTATTCATTGTGCAAGATGCAGACATGATATCCTGTCAATAAACATTATTAGAACAAATCTTTCTAATCATGGAATTAAGAGGATGTAGCTATATATCTATCCTATTTTGAATATAGAGATACAAACTAGTCGTTTATTTCTATCCTAATTTTTTTTTTTAGTTTTGTCAGGCAAGGGTATTCATTGTCATTTAAATATTATAAGTGTGTGAATTTAGCAAAACATTCCAACATAGTCCAGTAGTCCATAATAGTAGTGGGTTTTCCGTAAGACTGGTGATGTCAGAAGTTGTTGACTTGAACCTTTTACAGCTCAGCATATTAATATGGCTTTACTTTTTAAACTTCACTATTATAATTTTCTCCTGGATGGTTAAGACCCAGATAAAGCAAGACTTATATAACAAGAAATGTAACTTTTGTATCTGACAAGGTCAATCAAAACCCTCAGTATTTATCCTGAAATGCTGTACTGCAGTTTGTATATCCTTTGTGAATGTGAGCCATGTAGATGAGTCCAATGCTTGACCAATTTGCTCTCTGTGAAAGCCTGAGAAAATGTTCCCTCTCCATGTGACTCTCCTTAGGCACCCTTTACACATCAAACGTTTTCCTCTGTGGCCCCATAATCTGCTTCTTGAGAAAATTTCAGACACAACTGAGTTACATGATGTTACAGTACAGATTCTCCTATGTCCTGAGTCTCACTGAAACTTTAAAGGCTAGGACCAAAATATTGGCTGTCCTTGCAACCCTCCTTTATCTCTAATTTTAGGTCTGCAAACTTAGGCTGTTAACGCTCCAGAAGAGAAGCTTATTGTTATTACCCTACAACATAGGCAGTTGAGCTTAACCTCACTATCTGTCTGAATATCAAACATCTTAGGCATAACATGTAGCAGGTATTTTCCATCAGGTATGGATATGTTAACCTTAAAATCCCTATAGTCTATGTAGAAAAAAATTAAAAAATATTTTTAAATATAGGAATAAACAATGACATATTTTACAGTTTAGAAATCTAAACATATACAGCATTATAGCAGGATAGCTCATTGACATTATTTTTTCTTGTTTTTGTTTTCATTTATTAACTTTTTTTAAACAAAAAACTACCTGAGGGACAGTATGGCAGTATTTGGTATGTCATGACGAGCAGTTTTTATTTAGCACACCAGAATGACAGAACTTCCAAGCATGACCCTACTATTACACATTGATATCTTCAGTGCAGTTGCTTATCCACAGATAACAGCATATAGTTAGTCGGGGTGAGAATCCTACCAATTAACTGCTAGTTTCAAAAACCTGCTGAAGATTCTCACAATCATTGCCTTACCCATCTTGTATGTACAAATGCGTGGCGTTGCCCTGTCATGGTTCCTACTTTTTTCCTTGCCCTCTCTTTATTGTCTAATCCTCAAATTTTCATGTTCCTTTTAATAGTGTTGACTTTTCCATTTTTATTTCTTCTGTTTAGTTCTTATACTAGGGAGACTATATGATATTTACACGTGTAGTTGTGGTTTATTTCATTTATGATTACATCTTCATGTGGCATCAATTTAAATATGAAGGCTTCAAGTATATCATCCTTTATAGCTGAGTAATACTCCGTTGTATAAAAATACCACATGTTTTTCATCCATTCTTAAGGTGACAGACATCTTGGTTGTTTCCAAGATTTGGCTGCCACAAATTGTGCTGCTATAAGCAGAGGTAGACACATAACACTATGGTATGACATTTTTCAGTTCCTCCAGGAAAACTCTCATATAGTTGCTTTGAATGGGATTTCCAGTCCTCGTACTTTAAGGAGTCTCCACACTGATTTCCATAATGGTTCATTCCCACCACCAATGGAGAAGGGTTCCTTTTTCCCCACAGCCCCTCCACCATTTGTTGTTGGTTGACTTCTTTATGATAGCCATTCTTTCTAGGGTGAGATGATATCTCAATGTTGTGCTATTTGCATTTTACAAATGGCTAGTCATGCGGACCATTTTTTAAAATATTTATGTGGTTCTTTAATTTCATCCTCAAGAAGTGTATGTGCATCTCGGATCCCCATTTCTGGACTGGTTCTTTAAATTTAAGGACCCTAATTATTTTTAGTTTTTTACAAACTCTAGAGAGCAGACCATTGTCTGAGTGCTTATTACCAAGATTTTTTCCAAATGTATGGGTTGTCTTTTCACTTTGTTGATAATTTCTTTTGTAGTGCAAAAATTTCTCAATAAGAGGAGGTCCCAGTTATTAACTTTTGCAACTATTACCTGTACGACTTGATTTTTTTTCATGAACTCTTTGCCTACTCCTATGTCTTCAAGAGTTTCTCCTACTTTCTCTTCCAGGAGATTGAGTGTTTCTGTTTTAATGATTAGCTCTTTAATCAATTTTGACAGATCTGGGTCAAGTTTTAGTTTTCAGCATATAGAGAGTCAGTTTTTCCATCACCATTTGGTAAAGATGCTGTCATTCTTCCAGTGAGCATGTTTGGCCACTTTGTCAAAATTAACGTGGCTGAGTGTGTTAATAGAGGTTTCTGTATCTTCCATTCTATTCCACAGATGCTCAGGTTGATTTCTTTACCAAGACGATGCTGGTTTTATCACAGGAGCCTTGCAGTGTAATTTCAAGTTAGGAATTTTAATGCCTCCTGCCTTGTCTTTGTTGCCCAGGATTGCCTTTGCTATTCTAGGTCTTTTATGGTTCTAAATAAATTTTAGGAATGGTTTCTCTAGTTCTGGGAGGTATGTTGGTCACAGTTTGATAGAGATTGCATTAAATCTGTACAACAATTTTGGGAGTATGGCCATCTTCATGATGTTGGTTCTTCCTATCCAGGAGCATGGAATATCTTTTCATTTTCTGAAATCCTCTATAATCTCTTTTCTTAGAGTGTTGTGATTTTCCTTGAAAAGATCTTTAACTTCTTTAGATAGATCAATTCCAAGGTATTTTATTTCTTCTGTGCTATTGTAAAAGTTATTGTTTCTATAATTTCCCTCTCAGTGTGTTTGATATCAGTTAGAGGAATAATATTGACTTTGGGGTACTGACTTGGTGTCCTGCTCTGCTATTGAATTTGTGTACTAATTCTAGGAGCTTCTTAATGGAGTTATTTTGGGTCTTCCAAGTGAAGTATCATGTCACCTACAAATAATGATAATTTAGCTTCTTCTTTACCTATTCTTATTCCTTTTATTTTTTTCTTGTCTACTTTCTCTAACTAATGTTTCCATAAGTATATTGAATAGGAGTGGTGATAGAGGACACTCTTGTGTTGTACCAGATCTGAGAGTAAAAGATTTCATTTAATCCCCATTTAGGATTATGTCAGCCACTGGGTTATCATAAATGGCTTATATCAGATTGAAGTAGGGGCCATGTATTCCAATTTTCTATTGGACTTTGAACATGAATAAATGCTGTACTTTGTCAAAAACCTCTTATGAATCAATTGAGATGATCTTGTGGTTTTTAGATTTCGCTGTATTTATATAGTGTATTACATCTATCGATCTGCAAATATTGAACCATCCTTGCATCCTTGGGATGAATCCTATGTCATGGTGTATGATCTTCTTGATGATTTGCTGTGTTGTATTAACTAGGATTTTATCAAAGATTTTTACATCAATGTTCTTGAGGGAGGTTGGCCTGTACTTCTCTTCTTTAGTTGCATCTTTCCCCGGTTTTGGTGTCAGACAATACTTGCCTCCAGGAATGATTTTGGGAGTATTGCTTCCTTTTCCATTTCATTGAAGTATTTGAGGAGTACAGGGATCATATTTTCCATAAATTTCTTATAGATTTCAGCTGTAAATCCATCTAGACTTTGACTTTTCTTTGTTGGTAGGCTTTTTATTACATTTCATATTTCCTTGGCTGTTACTGGGTTGTTGGGAGTTCTCATATCTTCTTGATTCTGTTTTTGTAATTTGTACCATTCTAGGAATCTGTCCATTTCATGTGTGTCTTCTATCCTGTGAAAGTAGAGATTCTCAAAGTTGCTATTGATAATCTTCTGAATTTTCACTGGGTCTGTGGTGATTATACATTTTTCATTCCTTATTGCTTGTATTTGAATTTTTCTTTCCTCTTTTTGATGAGGTTGGCTAGGGGCTTATCAATTTTGTTTACTCTTTCAAAGAACAAGCTTTTTGATTCATTAATTCTTTGAACTGTTTTCTTCATCTCATTTGAATTAATTTCTGCTGTCATCTTTATGATTTCTTCCCATGTTTGGGATTGAGGTTTGGGTTGCTCTTCCTTTTCTGGATGTTGGAGGTGCAGCATTAGGGTGTTTATTCATTTCAGCTCTGTTTTCCTAATGTGTAAGTTCACAGCTATAAATTTCTCTCTGAGAACTGCTTTCATTGCATCCCATAAATTCCAATAAGTTGTGCTTTCCTTTTCATTGAATTGTAGATATTGTTGAATTTCTTGTTTAATTTCTTCTGTGACCCACTGATTGCTGAGTAGGGTGTTGTTTAATTTCCATGAATTTAGCGGGTTTTGCTGGTTTCTTTTGTTGTTTAGTTCCAGTTCATTGCACTGTTGTCACATAATATGCGTGGGATGATTTCTGTTTACTTGAATATTCTTAAACATGACCTATGGACTAGTATGTGGTCTATTTTAGAAAATGACCCAAGTGCAGCTCAAAAAATGTGTATTTATCTGTGGTTGGGTAGGACACTCAGTATATAACCACTGATTCCATTTGTTCCAAGCTCTGATTCAGTTCTGCTACTCTTTAGTAATTTTTTGACTGCTTGTCCTATCTTTTTGGGATAATGGAGTGTTAAGGTCTCCTGTTAAGACTGTGGTATTGGATATTAGAGTTTTCATGTCCATTAAGATTTGTCTTATATAGTTGGGTGTGCCCATGTTTGGTGCATACATATTTATGAATGTTACCTCTTCCTCTTGAATTTTTCCCCTAACCAGTATATCGTGTCCTTGTTTATTTCATTTGACCATTCTTGTTTTGAAGTTGAGACTGCCTAAGAACAGGATTGCTCCCCCTGTTTTTTGTGAAGTGCTGGAGCATGTAGTTTTGTTTTCCATCTTTGACTTTCAGCCTATGAGTTTCTTTATGAGCTAAGTGTGTTTCTTGTACACAGCACACTGTTGGATTTTGTTTCTTAATCCACTGTGCCAATCTATTTCTTTTAATTCATGAATTGAGTCCTTTTACATTGATGGTTATAATTGAGATGTGTTGACTTATGATTGTCATGTTATTTACTTGCTGTTGTTTACTCCTTTTGTCCTGTGTTCCACTTTTTGGCCGATTTAGTAGATTCCTTCTGTTCTGTTCATGGATTTCTGATCATTCTGGTCCCTCTCTAGAGCATCTTTTATTAGTCTTGTGGTGTTGGCTTTGTCATCATGCAATTCTGTAGTTGTTCTTTGTCATGGAAGTATTTCACTTCTCCATTTAACTTGAAAGTGTTCTGCAGGGTATAGCATATTTGGGCTGGAATTTGTTTTCATAGTGGACTTGAAGTACTCTGTTCCATGTTCTTCTTGCCTTCATGGCTTGTGAAGAGAAGTCTGCCATAATTCTGATGGGTTTTCCTTTTAATATGATATGTTTCTTTTCTCTAGTGGCTTTCAGTATATTTTTGTTGTGCTGGATTTCTGGGATATTCACTATAATATGTCTATGTGTGTTTTTAATTGGGCTGAAGTTACTTGGCATTCTGTATGATTCAGTTACCTGAATGTCAGATTGTTTTCTCATATTTGGGAAGTTTCCTGCTATTACTTCTGCCCATATACTTTTTATATCATGTGTTGTCTCCTTCATTCTCAGTGATGCCTATTAGTCTCACATTGTTCATCTTGGTATTTTCTTTCAGGTGATGAATTATTTTTTCCTGCATCCTAGTTGCTGTTAAGTGATCTTTTCTTACCATTTCACTAGTTGTGACAGTGTCTTCAAGATCTTAAACTCTATCTTTACTTTCACTCAAAGTGTGTTTCAAGCTTGTGATTGAAGTTGTAAGTTCCTCTATATCTCCTTTACCCTGCTGCATGCAATCTATTTCTTTCCAGTATTGCTCATTCAAGAAATCCATCGCTTTTCTAATCTCCTCTATCTTTTGTTTTTATCAGTGTCTTCTTTAGAAGCAGTTATTAATTCTTTCACTACAGATTATTTCTGGTTAGGTTTCCTCCATATGTTTCTGCATTGATTCTTTACCTCAGATTTTATTAATTCACAGAGTTCTTTTTTTATTTCAGGGGTTATTTCTGATATGAATTCCTCTACACCTTTCTTCAATTGTTTCTTTTCTTCAGATGCTATTGATTCTGACATTTCAACTGTGTGATTCCCAAATTCTTCTGTGCTAGCATCCTTTGCACTTGTTCTGGGTGCGCTTGGCATCTGAGATTGCATTTTGCTCCTTCTCTTTGTCATTTTGTATAGCACTGTCCTCTGCCCTTTGTTGTAGAAGCTTTGGTGCAGTTATAACCTTAGCACCTATTTATATTCAGGTGCAGTTCTACAAAGTTTGAATTAATCCAGTTGTGCCTGGCTTGGGTCAGGCTGTGGGGCGCAGCTCCTTCCTGCTGTAGCCCTTGGAGGTGAACCTGTTGTGCCCTCTGGCAAGATGTTCTCTCTTAGATTAGCTGGGTGGTTCTGGCCCCTACTCTCTCTGCTGGGACTTCAGCTGCAGAATTTCGCCCCAGGCCTGCATTCCAGGTTTGGGCTGCATCTGGAGGAGACAAGTGGGCTCAGGGGAGGGAGGAGGCTCTCCCACACACTTGCAGTGTCTGTGCTTACCCTGGGTCTGGAGTGGTGGAGGGGTCCAGGGAGTGTGATGGAAGGTCTCACTCAGGATGCTGGCCTGGGCTGCATCAGAAAGGTCCAGTGGGTGCAGTGGAGCCCAGAATCTCTCCCACACACTCGCTGAGCTTGGGCATGGGTTGGCCCCAGAGGAGTGGAGGAGTGCTGAGAGTGCAAGGAGGCTCTCACTCAAGTAGCCTCTGCTGGGTCCAGATGGATGAGGGGGGGCCAAGAGCAAGGAGGAAGGTGTCACTCATGACACAGGCCTGGGCTGATCCAGTAGGGTGGAGGCGTCCCAAGAGCACAGGAAAGCCTGGACTGGATCCGGAGAGGTCCAGCCTGAGCAGTGGAGCCTGGAAACTTTCCCACACACTCACTGCCTGGGCTTGGGCTGGCTCGGGAGGGCTGGAAAGTTCTTGAGAGCATGGAGGAAGGTCTCACTCATGCCTGGGCTGAATCTGGAGTGGTGAGAGTGAGGGTCCTGAAAACGTGCTGCCCAAATGTTCAAGAGTATATCTTCAATCTGAGCAGCTACTTTGGAGATACAATAAACAATATATGACCCATTGTTACGCTCCCGTTATCTTGTTTTGAAATTTTGTATCATTATTTTTTAGTATTTTCTTTTTAAGGGAAAATCATTGAAAAATAAAATCTATCTAGGATACATATTGATAGCCAATATTAAGTTTGAAAGTGCTTCTACTTTGGCTACTAACATTTCTGCTTCTTTAAATCCAGACTCTATTTCCTAGAGTGTTAGAAGGATCTGAGCTGCTATTGTAATCAGTATACAAAAAGTTTTTGCTTGAGAAAAGCTTCGACTTATCCAATGTAAACTGTTTTAAACAAAAATGAAATTATCTCCTGAATACCTAAAGTAGATATTTGGTGGAATGAATAATTGCATGAAAGAGAACATTTAATTATAGACTCAAAAATGGACAAGATATGAATATATAAGTCATGAGATATATATAGTCTGGGTTCTTAAGGAAGCCTATGTGATACATTTTAGAATTTTTATTGATTCATGTACTTATACAATTATTAAATAATACTATTTGTATAGAATTTTTCATGTAGATAAAATGTTTATTTTGGTTATTTAAATTCCATATCTAATAGATGCATAGTTCATTTCATGTCATTTTTATCATACTTACATGTATTGACATATTATTGTTCAGAATAAGTTGCCAAGAAGTCACTAGGCACCAATGTCTACATAACTTCATATGCAAAGCATAAAGTACCAATTCTTTTTAAGTTTCACAATCAAAAAGACAACTGATTCAGAAATCTTTCCTCTACTGAAATCCAGGAGGTAATGGAAACCACCTAAGAAAAAATACACTAGAGAAAGTTCTTCCTACAGTGTGCTGGACCATCATTGCAGTGGTGTTTGGGTGGGCAACAGTCTGCAGGATACAAAACTCAGTATTTCTGAGTAAGACATTATTACATTGTAGAATCTGAGCCTTTTATGATGAAAATTTTAACTTTTTGACTAAAAGACCTGAATTTCTGGTATCCTTATCTCCCACCCCATCATTCTTTGCTCACTCACTCCAACTTCCCTGTTTGTACGCATAGAATTTTTGGTATTCAAATAATACAGTATTGTTTTAAAGAATTTTGGAGTGAGTTAAACCCAAATTTTATATTAAAGTGCTAGAAACAAGGCAGGAAAACTAAGAATTTATATACATTACATGTAATGATATGTGGGGATAATGAACTATGCATAGAGAGATAAGGAAGGAAGAAGATCATTAAGCATTCCCAAAACAACAACAAAAAAGAGAAAATAATACTGTCAGCCTCTCACAGACCGATTAAGAACTAGGAATTGAGCCAGTGGGCTAAAGGGAAGAGTTGTGCTATAATCTTCTGTTGAAGATGATTGCAATGGCCATTTATCTTGTTGGTTTTATCTTGGGCTGGTGCCCAGATTGGGCAATTAATAAAAAATTTTGTCAGGGAACTGGCAACTTTATTTTCCAGTTGTTAAGAAAAGTATCATTAACAACTATGTATATAGATCTGATCCCTATTCCAAGTACAAATTAGATGAAAATGATAATACAGCAAAGTCATGGTAGAAAAATAAGTTAGCATGTCAGAGAGCATTTTTTCTGTCTTAAAGTATGTGATAGGTGTTCTAAAAATAAAGCAAATGTTTACATTAAAAAATATCATCACAAAAGATATATTCCTTTTGACCTCCCTTAAGATGCTCCCCTTCCTTTGAGCATATTTATCCCATCCTTCTTGCTGCTGTTGGAGCATTTCTGGAAGCTCTCTTTCACAAGTGCCTGTCGTGGTGCTGTGTGGCTGTCTGATATCTTGAATCAGCTCAACACATTTACCTTTCATGATAATCAGACGCAGAGCCACAGGTTGGCTTTTTTGTGTGATGCAGTGGATGAGGATACACTGTAATGTTTTCATAAGCCAAGATTTCTATTAGATGACAATCAACAGCAGTGTTACTGTATTTTTTTAGTACACTGACACAACAAGGATTTCCAGAACTGCTTCCAAAAGCAACAAGAATTATTTCACAATGTGTGTGAATTGAGTAGCAGAAGATTAATGGCAATATATCTTTTTTTTAAGTCTTCCACAAGCGTCTCAGATGTCTTATCTGTCTAAGCCCTAAACTGAGCATGAACAACATATTTATTACAAAGCTTAGAAAGTATCAATCACTGACCAAGGTCAACATACAAGAAGCCTTCTAAATAACGAGATCCTATCAGTCTCATATTACAGCTATCCTAAAACTTTAAAGTACAGTTAAAGTTTCCTTTTCTGCTCTTTAAAGACAGTTCAAAGAAAACAATTAGGATTGCTTTGTCCTGAAAGCTTGCTGCCAGGTAAACTTTTATTGGAATATTTTTCAAAAAAATTAGTCAGCCCTTGCATTTTCTGACTTAAAGTAGAACAGTCAACATAGGTATTTTATGAAAATAGTCCATGGATCATGTTTATAATGAAGAGCAAAAGTGACAGCTAGCATCTGAGTCAGAAATACATCTTTTATAGGATTCAAAAACTAAGCATTTAAACTTATAAATATATATTTTTTCTTTATAAACATCCATCCAAAATAATCTAGGAAATTATTCTTCCTTTATCTGTAAGAACAAAATATATACTTAGTAGCACTCTTTTTCCTATAAGATATTCATAACTTGAAACAATATTTAACATTTTTCTACTTCACTAAGTATTTTAGGGAATAAATTTAAAAGTCCACTCAGATTTTTAATTAGAGATTATATACCACACCAACCATGCTTTCCCCATCATTTATGACTTAATTCCCAAATAATTTTTGTTGTAACATTAACAAATCTTCTAAAATGTGTGTCAGTAAAATTCAGATAACTAAATGATTTCATATGAATTTTGGTGTCATTTTGTTGGTTTCAAAACAGAATTATAATCACATTTCTGAAAATTACTACATTCTGCAGTGTTCCCTGGAACTGAATCAATTTAATTTCTTTTAAAACCAGATTCTATCCAAGAACAATAAATTACTCTCATTATTTCAATCTCAGAGTATAAATAGAAGAGAAATATTGACAATTCGACTGTTGTCTTTCAAAGCTCTTTGAGTGAGCAAAAATGAATAAGTACACAAAATGTAATCTAAACAATGAGACATTTTTTTTATGGTAATCCATTTTCTTTCCATCAGTTTCAATCTTAAAGTTTGGGATAGTATGAGGGTTCACCAAAATTGAACGTATGCCCAGTATTGTTGAATTTCAGGGAAACTTAGTCTCTTATTTATACTGTTTTGCTTTGGAGAATATATAATTAAAAGTATTAACTTGTAAAAAAAAATCTTCCATTGCTTTTTTTTAATACAAAGCTGCATTCACTGGTCTGTAATTTAAATAATTTTTGAAATGTTGGATTATCAAACTATTATGAATACCTAGTATGGAAATAAGAATGTGAAAATCTGAAGATTTAAATTATATTATCATATAGGGGCTGACCCATTAGCATAGTTGCTTAAGTGCCTGTTTAAGCAATCAGTCTCCAGATACTGTGGTTCGATCCCCAGAACTTCATGCCTTACCAGACCTGCCCTTAAGGCATCTCAATTCAGACCAAAAAAACCTTTCTGAACTTAAAAAAAATATATTACCATAAGGTAATACTTCTTCAGGATATTTATGTCAAATGGACAAAAGAAAATATGCACAGATACTAGGAATGTGCAGAAATTCCAAAGCAGCACTGCTCACTTAGATAGCTTTATAATTTCAAAAGGAATACAAATAAAAATAAGGATTCATGGTTAATTCATCTGAATGAATTGACCTAATAAGTAGTAACACAAAAAGTACCTTAAGATGCACAAGGATATGAAATCTTCAAAATGATCCAGGATTTAGTTATGGCTTAACTACATAAACCTGCTTAATTATTTCATGAGGAATTTATTTTAATCAGAGATTTCTAAGAGTTGTTTGAAATAATGAATACACATACTTATGACTGAAATACATAATTCTTGCATGCAGTTAAAATAACAGTACTGGGCCGGGGAGATGGCTCAGTAGAATAAACACTTCCTTGGCAAGTGCCAGGGCCTGAGTTCAATCCCCAGTTCTGCCAAAAAAATAAAATAAAATAACAGTACTTTTAGTAATTATATAACAGGATTTTTTTTTCACATTTAAGAGGTTGCCTTCCAGGATACTAGGTTCAAACACTCATTTTATCCTCATAGAGTATTCCCACTGATATTAGGTGGAGTTCTGATTGATTTAATGCTGAGGAATGTAGCTCAATGAAGCACAGGCAGCCTAAAAATATTACATGAAATAATTGAAATTGGGATTGACACACCCACAATGCTCACTAGAAAACAATATAATTAAAACCACACTTGTATATTACATGACCTTGACCTAAAATGGAATCACTCTTGGATAATTCAGCAAGACTTGTTTATTTTTGTATTTAACATTTTTACTCATCTTTATTTGATCTGAGGAAAAATCAAATTGATTCTTTGTATTGGAAAATATTCAGACATCTGTATGCAAGTTTCTTTTCCACCAAGTGTCCGATTAGGCTGTGGGTCACTTTCATAAGAACATGCATCTCTATGTATATGCAGTAAATGTGTGAACCCTCACTGAACTTACTCTGAGTAGTTACATGGCCTTTAAAAAATTCACTTTTAGATGTCATGTATTCTAGTTTGAATTCTTCTATTTTCCTCTAAGTTCTAACATTCAAATATCATTTGCATTAATTTTTAAAGCTTATTCATTCATTTATTTAGTACAGGGTCTACAAGGTCTCACTGCACAGATTGCATTCATAGTGATCCTCCTGTTTTCAGCCTCCCAAGGGCTGGGATTACAGAAGTGCATGACCATATCCAGTCTCAGCACACCACAGGGGCAGGGCCAGCATAGCACCCTGAGGATCAAACCCCAGATGCTGCACTGTGCCTAAGCAGATCCTTCAGTCTGCTGAGCTATCTGTCCCACTCAACTATCTGGCCAGGCCTCAACTGCTTTTGTGAAATATCTCATACCTTTTATTGGCCCCATCCTGTCCTTTACAACAGGCCAATGCCACTAAACATTAGCCTATGTACCTTCGTTACCCCAAAAGTAACTGCCCTGCTGCCAGCCATCCCTTAAAGCTAGAGCTATATCCTCTACCTTGTCATCTGACCTATGTGATCTCCTAAGAAATCTTGTTAGAAACTACCATAACAGAAATATAGCTGATAATTATTTTATTTATAACAATTAGAGAAGACTTAAAATTAACTAGAGAATCTAAATGTCTACTAGACAACATTTCCATACCAGGGCTCCTCCGAACCACAACTATAGCAAATCTTTAATATTGTTTTCCAATTCTTGTTTGGAAGTGTCCAACATTATAACCACACAGGGAAACACAAATCATAATCATACATAAAATAGCAATTTCAAGTGTAGTAAGGGTATCTGTTTTTTGACATGGTCCAAGTAACCTCTGTTATCACCCAGGTCAAATGACAGGAAGAGTATATAGCCAAAGCTGCTGGATCCTGAATTATGGTTTATAAGTGACAATAGAGGTTATAGTCTCTAAGTTATCCTTTGCCCTTGGCCCATCAAATTGGATCGATTTGTGGTAATGCCTCACCCCCAAATAAAGGCAATGTCAGAGAAGGATCAAAAATGGCTTGATAAATGTGTATAGTTCCAAGGCATCAAGAGAATTATCTGGGGATATAGAGATCTAGGAATCAAGAATTTCAGTGAAAGAAATAGGGAGCTGTGTTTCCCCTTAGCTAGAGTTGAGGCAATTTTAGTAGGGAGGGATTTCATAGGTTGTATGAGAGTCAGGGAGCTGAATGACCAAGACTGGACTACTATTTTTCATAGGATGGATACCTTGTCCTTATGTTTTGTATTTAAATCTTTAGATATTTGTTCTTCTTAATATTGAACAATATATTTTGTATTTTCAGCCTATCATAGCTGTGCTCTAGAGAACTGAGTTATCTATATTTGGATCAGAGATTTAAAGGAGCCAGCATCTCTAGATGTGAACACAGCATGAAAGAAATAATCCAAGGGAGAGGAATGTGGCTCTAAGTATACTTCAAGCCCTATGATAGGCAAAGGATATACAAACACAGTGGGAAAACTTTGTTCCCAACTAATACAGAATGTGTAGAAATGATAGCAAACAGAGATAACAATTAAAATAGGTCATCATAAAGAAAAAGTATACACTATTGAAGAGAATATAGTATATGCAGGAGGGTTACATCACATTAAGGAGTTATATACCTGGAAAATACAAAATATTGGCCATTAACAAGGGAGGAAGGATAATATTTCTACAAAAAGAGAACTATGTATGAAGTCCTGGAAGAAGGATTACTCTCATTTTGCAAAACTGCAAGGACAGGAAGCCTAGAATGTAACAAAGGAGAATGATGTTGATGTTAGTTGGGAATCAGATTAGGAGACTTTTTCAGAAATATTCATAAATTTGATTTTTTTCCTTGCAACAAAGAGTTGTCACTGAAGAATTTTCAACATGATACTGATATAAGTAATTTTATATTTTACATAACTCACTTTAGATGTTCAGTGAAGAGTAAATTAGAATGGATCAGAAGTTGATTACAGATATTGTGAGAGGCTAGTGTGGACCAATGAATGTCACACAATTTAGTTTTAGTGTGTCATAGACATGAAGGGCATTAGGACAGTTAAATCATATCCTTGTAGCAACATTTTTCAAGTTTATGTGGGATTTCTTCACTCTGCCACCATTTCACCAATGAAAATTTGGGGAAAACGTCAATGGTTGGATAACATTAAGAGATGACAGAAGCAAAGAGATTTATTGTGCAGTGTCCAGAAAAGAGAATATAGAAATAGAATCCAAGTTGGAAGGGAGGGAATTTTGAGAGATGGGGAATTATCAGGTAAAAGACATGTTGTGGAAACAATAAATATCAATTTTTTAGAAGAAAAGTTGTAGGTGTTGTTATGCAAGCAACATTGGCAAATACATGGCAGAAACTCATGATATGTTGAAGAGGCCTAAGAAGACTAAGGGAAATCACTACTCTGGCTGTCATTGTTCACTTATTTTTACTAAATATACAAAACAAAGACTTCCTTTGTTTTGTAGAATAAATCGATTCACCTCTACTCATCAAGCTTGCATCTAGATCTAGTAGAGAAGGTTGAGGTTACAAACATGCTAATTGGAGGCTTTTGGGAAGTAGAACATTAGAATCACAGTCAAGAAATGGCACTTTTTCTACTGATCAATTGTGACAGAGAGTGATGGGTGAGTTCTACAAAAATATCCCGGTCAAGAAATCAAGGCAGTTCACTACTACTGAACAATAATTAAACAAAGTTCATGGCCCAAGGTTGATGACAACTGAGGAACAGGGTGACATGATGATTGCCAATCAGAAGAGCTAATCAAAGGACACAGAAAGAACAAACAAGAACTTTGGAGGATTAAGTATTCTGTATCTCAAATTTTGAAGAAACAATGCATTCATTGTATGAAGCAATGAAAGCAAGTAATAGGTAAACATAACACCTGTCTCAGCTCTGCACTCTATCAGTAACATAGTGTCCTCTGTGCCTTCGGGTGTCTACACTACTTTCTTCTATATCTTTGTTACCATATTTTTCACAAATAAACACAAAATTCTTTTTGAGTTTCTCTGATTCAAGTGTACCAATGATCCCTTGCTAGAATTCTGTATGATTTAATAGCTAATCTAAAACATTCTGGTTTTTGATTTTCTCTTTCTTATATCTTAGTGAATAATAAAGGTCGAGTAATTAGTAATAACTAAGTACTATGTATATATGGTGTATTAGCAGGTATGGAGTACAATATGCTTTTCTATATTCCTAATGAGAAAATGTGGATAGTAAGCTATTCTATCAGTAAGTTACAGAGAACGTACTTTCTACAATGCTTGTACTTCTGTGTAAAATTTCTGTAGTCATTACTGCATGGAGGACTACAAGATTAGTGGGACTTATCTTTGTCCTTCAGGAGATAAGCATCTATTTGCTTAAAAAATTAATGTGTGTGCATACATCTATAACTACATATATGGCATGGGTATATGAATGTATTGTAAGAAGGATACACACATATACAAATTTAACTTATGTGTAATGCATGATGAGTTTATTGGGCAATATAAATTTTACTGATGTTTTATAAAGTGTCTGTTGACTCAAAACCAAGGATGACAAAAAAAAGCCAATTGCACACATGCCATTGTTACTTGTGTATAGATTGTACTTTGTATTCTTTGAATATAAAGATTAATAGAACTTCTAAAACTTTTAGTGGTAAAGAGTTTATGTACATGTGTTTAGACATGTGTATCCTTCAAACAACTCTAATTGGTTGTTATACAATAATCAATTTAAAAGCTTCTCTGAATGTCATCAAAAAAGGTCATAACTTTGAGAGGAGTTTGCTTAATGAAAGCATTTATTGGAGTAAGGGGAAGTGTAATGCATTTCCTGCATTCAGACAGCCACAGAGAAAGACAGCTCAGTAAATTCAAAGCATGCAGTTCAAAGTTATTGTAATTACACACTATTTCCATTTCACCTTACCTTACGGTGCATGCTCATTATATTCTGCTGTTTATCCAACCCATTACCCACTTCCCTCTGTCTGAGGTCATTAGAATAGCATTTCCTCTTAGAACATTACTACCTCACACCCTGCAATTGGTAGTGGAATGAAAGGGATTGCAGTAATGGGAACAAAAATTCCTTTCAACAAAAATGCAGGATTGTCATTGTCTGACTAACTTTCACCCAATCAAATATTATTCAGTATTACAGAGATTATTTTCCCCTTTTTTTGTGAGCAGTATTAAATTGTACTGGTTAAAACCCACTAACAGACATATTTACAACTTGGAGAAATTCCAGACACTATCAAGCCAGACATTTTTTATTTATTGGGCAATGCTTTCAAATCACAGGAGAGTCATTTTCACATAGACTTTCACATACTTGCTATTCCACAAGAAACATGGAACAAAAGGCACAGTTTCTGACAGAAGAAATGTTTTGCAAATTTTAGAATTTTTCATTTTAGTTTTAAAAGTACAAACAAGTTTTTTCTTTTTTTTTACATAACCCATGATTTAGCATTTCTGTTGTCAGTAACTTATAGAAAGTGAGAACAATTGTTGGCTTATTTATTTCAGGGGAGACAGTTTTTGGATCTTTTCTGTAGACAATGGAACTTAAAATCAAAGCTGAAACCTTTTTTAATGTAGTTGGTGGCTGCAGTGTCTCTCTACGCAGCTCACTGTCATGGTGATCCTTCTGCTTCCAGCCTCTCCAGTGCTAGGATTGCAGGCCTGCACCTCTATGCCTTGACCCCAACTCAATGCACTCTGGGGGTGGGGCTGGCATGGCACATGGTGCCAGGGATTGAACCATGATCCCTATGCTTTCCTAAGCTTGCCTAAGCAGGCACTTTTGTCTGCTGAGCTATCTCGCTAGCCCCTAAGGTAAAGCTTTTCACATCCCAAGTTAATCTGTTAGAGGCAAAAATCTAGGGACGTGAACTTTTCCTTGGTAATCTTCAGTAATAATATATATACCACTGGCAAGAAGAGGACATTTCCACTTGAAACCAACAAAATAAGTTAAAATTATAGAAATTTTGAAAAATAGAGTTTAGATAAGTGGAGGGTTAACCACTAATGAAATCTAATCCGCTTTCATCAGGATCTTGATAAATAGCTTTCACACTTACTGAAATGGATAATACCTATAGACCTTTTTGCCATTGCATTTTGTATTTTGAAGGTTACAATTTCTTTTCCTGTGATTTTTCAGAATGAATATAAACATTTTAATGGCTTCTGATGTGTGTTTTCAGACCTGTGCCTGATATGTATAAATAAATGGGAGAGGGAAGGACAGATTAGAAGATGGCAAGATGGCTGTGGACTAAATACTCTTCGGGAACATTTAGCATCTTTGTACAGCTCAAATACCAAATTATGAAAAATAATTTGTGGAGGAACTTTTAGTGATTAGATTATTTCACTTGTAAACTTCATTTTATTCAAAGAATGACTTTTTTGAAGGCTCTCTCATAGGACATAGCATTCTTTTGTCTTTGTAGAAAACTACAAATACAAAATTAGTAGGAAACTATGAACCCTGATTGGCTGTGTTCTGCTGCTGTATGCATTTATGTACTGTAGACAATGTGCAGGAAAGAACTAAGAGTTGAGAAGCCAAAATTCCAAAGGAGAAGGAGCAACTAAGGTCAAGCTGGAGCATAAAGCAGTTTATAATTGGTCTAGGTGAACTCTAATAATCAACCCTTCAGGGAAGCTGAAGGCTCCTTCCAAGTTCTACCCCATTTTTCCTAGTGTGTTGGACTCCACTGGGTGAGTTTGAACCATGTGATCCTCAGTCTGTTCCTTTATTATTAAGGAGACTATTTTAAAACAAGTTTTAAAAAGTACCTGGCATGCCTGTGCATCTTCCTTGTTCCTACATAGTGCTTCTGAGGTCTGGGACCTTTACACCACTCCTGGGAAGCCTCATCAGTGTGGTACGGAAGGAACAGCTATCAACCTGCAGTAGCTGGTGAGTGAGCTGCAGCAAGTAGCCAGTCAGGAGCTAAGTAAGCATTGGCTTCTGATCTGTGCATCCAAAATGCCCTGCAGATACAGAGTCACAAGTACAACTGAAAAATAAATAGAGAAATGATGAGCTTAAATTCTGCCTCTTTATGATGACAAATTGCTTTGGGTAAACCCTATCCTAAGTCAAGTGGTTTCTTAATTTCTACCATGTATCCAAAATCAACTGGGAGATATTAAAAATTTGTGGTGGACACAGTCTATCCCTGAAGATTTTTGGTTGTTGCTTGATAAGTCTTGAGTTTCACATTTTTAGAGCAAGCCTGAAGAATCTTAATTGTATCCAGATTTAAAAATCCATAAACTCAAGAATGCAAAGCCCAGTAACACTATATATTACTTCCCCCGGGAAACATATCACATCATGCAAACAATAGAAAGGAAAGGACCTGGGGTATCACTCAGTAGCTTGAATGCCTGGAAAGTTCCTGTGTTCAATCCTTGGTACCCCCCCAAAAATTGGAAAGAATAGGAAGGAGAATGACAGTGATGACTGTTGACTGTGTCTTTATGCAGGAAGTAGGGACTGTGTTATATTTGAAGAAGGGTTGGAGAAGTAGACTAGAAAAAAAGTGAAAATCATTGTCATAGGTACAACAGATATCCAAACTGTTTCAGATAATGAATTATGAGAAATTAGGTTGACTAAATGTATAAAGAGCCTTTGAAATTGGACAGTTTTACCCTCAAAGAATTTTTTAATCACTTCTACAAAATTGTTAAAAGAATATTACAAAACATCCAAACTAATTTTTAGTGAGTTAATTAGATAATGAACTAGTTGTAAAAACAAAGTGACATAAGCTTTTAATTATATCCACAAAGTAGAGAAGCCCTTAATCTTGTAGGTAACACTAGCAACTAGATATTCTCTCTACATTCATTTAGATCTCACAAGCAAGTGTAAATTGCTTTGGAAAATGTTTTCCTACAAGCTCATCTAATATGACCAGCATCATTGGAACATAATTTAACTTAGCTATAAGCTTAGAGAAAATCGATACCAAAAGTGTTACTTTTTTTTCTCTTTAAAACAATGCTAAAAATCACTGTAACCGAAAATAAAACTGTTAGCTACATCATTGTGCTACTGGATAGATTAACACAGGGCTGTTCAGAATGAGGGCTATCGTAGTCACGTTCCCATTGCTGAGCATCCTGCCCTGCATCCTCAAATTCAAAGAAGAGGGGAACAGTTTAACACAGTTTTTAGTGTGCTCAGTCCATGGCATGGCATCTCCAAGGCAGATGCAGCCCGGCAGGACCAAGCTGTGTGGTGCATGCTGGCCAGGAAGAAGGGAGAAGTTAGGATTAAGAGTACTCCCTTCCAGGTCATGCCTCCCTTCTTCCTAAGAAGTTTCTTTTCTAAACATAGAAAGACTTTGGGGGAACAGGATAGATCTAAATAAAAATAATACAAGTGTTCAGTAAGCATACGCAATTAACAAAGCATAATCAGTTCATAATCTCTTATTTCTTACCCTTTTGTTTTCTTACACTTGAGTTCCTCAGGCTGAGGATTTCCCCTAAAGTAACGCCTTTATGTTTTGTTTTGTTTTCTATTTATTGTACCAGCACGACATAAAGCATCCACCAAAGAAGCCTCTTGGCATGAGGCATACTTCTAATGTTATTTGTAAGGTTATATGAGCTTTCAAATAACTTGAAGGAGAAAAAATCCTCACTTGCCATAATGTAAAATGTGTCAGCTGTAGCAGAAAAGAGTTTTATTTGGTTTTGAACTTCAGGTGTCAAAATAAGGCAGGCACACCTGTGTTATTACTTGAGTCCTTAGACCAAAGTGTTGGGTTGTACTGTTTCCAGTGAAGTGTTGACGGTTCTACAGCTGTTTAAATTTATCAGCTACACTTAAATGACTTCAAGCTAGTAACATTTTTCCAAAATTAGAACAATAATTATGATGGTAATTCACACAATGTAAAATTGGTCATATAGCTCAGTTGATGATAAAGTGTTATTTTTATTCTTGACTTTTCTGGTTTCATTAAATGTTTTAAAAACAAAAAGTTGCTTTAAGTCAAAATACTACTAATAAGAAAAGTAATTCAATCAAACTCAACACTGCATACCATGGAGAAATTGTTTAAGCATTTGTTTTTCTTCCTTATATAGAGAAGTTAAAAATCACATTTCTCATGGCTATAAAAATTCATGAAAATGCTCAGTGTTACTGACTATTGTGCATTTTATATTTTCTAAAACTGCATGTACATAAACAACAAACTTGGAAGACTTTGGAAGTTTTGATTTTCAAACACGATCTCCATGGACACAGAGTTTTTCCCTCCCTCCCCCCTCTTTTTTTCTCTTCTTTCTCTCCCCTCCTCTTTCCCTCCCTTCCACTGTGTTTGTTGGGAATAACATCTGGGGATCCAGAACACACAAAGCAAGTAACCTACTACTGTACCTCTGAGCTCCACCCCTAGCCCTCAAGATGCTACTAAATAAGTCTCATTTTGAAGAAGGTTTTCACTGGAGTTTTTGTAGTGAATGGATTCCATCCGGATCCAGTACTCCTAATTACACTGAGCTAAGCTTTTGCTACTTCTCATCCAAGTTGCCCTTAAATTTTTAAAACTAACTTTTCATCTTACCAGCTCATATAACACATCTGTATTTTATTATGTGCTCCCTTTTCAATTTTTCAACCAGAGGGGGAAATATACAACCCTGCATACCAAGGGGGAAATATCTATATATTCTAGATAGAATATATATGCTAGGAACTTGTTCTGCAAGATGAACAAACATTTCTAATAAATTTTAACTTCTGTTAGGTTTTCTCTTTTTGAAACAAGGTCTCACAATATAGTATAGGCTGGTCTTGAAATTGGAGATCCCCCACCTCAGCTCTTCAAGTACTAGGTTTACAGGTTCAGGTCACCATGCCCAGCCATACAGCTTAATTAGGACAATGGGTAATGTCTTGCAGTGCATTATATGACGGTAAATGTCACATGTTGGTAATGAAGCCACTGGGTCTTCACTCTATGCCTTGCTCAAGGTTTGTGGGTGATTGTCTCCTTGCTGCAAGAGCTTAAGGAGGAGATCACACCTATGAAGGAGAGAAGAAAGAGGTGGAGCAATCGGTCACTTCAAATGAGTTTGGGGAGACTGTAAAGTATAGGAAAGCATTCAAAATGTAGTAGAAAAGTGCCACCCAAAGAAGGTTGTAGCGGTGTGAGTAATGAATCTATTTATTAACAATACATTATCGCATCTCCACTAAATCCTCAAACAAAATGCAGAAATAAGTATCATTGGATAGGTCTCTTGTTAAAGTTTCTCAAAAAGGAAAAGATTCAACTGAGCCAATACAGAGCAGTGATTCCATTCATGACAGTGAAGGCCATCCTGCACGATAACCTGCCCCTCTCATCGCCCTCACACTGGCTGCCAAGGTTCTGCAGTTAGGCGCAGGTTAATTTGCATATTTTTATTTACATTTTGTAGTTCTTTTATTATTTTGTATTATATTACAGTATTGCATTATTGTAGTGATTTTTATAAGTAATTTTGGGTTGTGGAATGAAGCAGCTGAGCTCCCGATAGTTTGTATAGAGTGTTTTGGTGTACAAGTGCTTTGGGTTGGGTTATAAGCACATTTCCTGAATCAATTATTATACTCAGCTTACAAACCAAGATTATTCTTCTCTTCCTTCCCACCTCTCTGTTTGTCACATACAGATATACATATATTTTTAAAATTTTATTGAGAAACAAATAGCAATGAGACAATTTCAAAACCGATTAGTAGGACAGTTTCAGTAATTATGTTGACCTAGTAGTTATTCATAGTATAAGATATAGACATGATATCCTGTCCACAAACACTATTAGTACAAATCTTTCTATTCATTGAATTAAGAGAAAGTAGCTGTATATGTATCCTAACTATTTTGAATATATAGATTAAAAAATGGTAGTTCATTTGCATCCTTTTTTTGTTTAGTTTTGTAAGAAAAATAGAAAGGTTTTTTTTTTTGTAGATGGTACTGGGGATTGAACTTAAGACCCTATGCTTTCCAGGCAAGCGGTTATTCTACTGAGCTATCTCCCCGGCCCAGAAAAAAAAGAAAAAGCACATAAAGAAACAGTTTCTCATCTGCAGGACACCCCTTATCTAGTTGTGAAGCCAGGGGATGTGGCAGCTATCTTGTAACCATGAGGTGAATTTCCTGGAGGACAGGAAGACATATAAGACAAATCAGCCTTTTTGGTTAGCATATTTATAGAAGTAAAACTTAAATACAGCATGATATAGGTGCAAATACTATGAATTTTGGCAAAGGTATATAGTCATGTAACACCAAGACCCAGAAGAGTTGTAGTGTGGCCCAAATTCCCCCATGCCTCATTGGATTTAATCATCTTCCTGTACTTTTCACCATCGATAACCACTCATTGCACGTTTTCCTAGGCCTTGTAAATAGAATAATACAATTGATAGCCTCTGAGTCTGCCTTTTTCACTTAGTATAATGAATTGGAGGCTTGTATGTAATTACATCATCAATAGTTTGTTCCTTTTCATAGATGAGCAGTAATTCATTTTATTGATGAATGGATCAACATTGGTTCTTGATGGGATACAGCCTCAGAATTAGCAAGAAAGGAAAGCATTCTTCACTGAGGCTCAGTGAGATAGTTTTTCTCCTTTAGGCTATTTTGATGTTTTTTTTTTTCCCCCAGCTAATTCCAGCTAAGTATTAAATTGATCTTACTACTAATGATGTAACATTTACATATAAGCTCTTGTGTTTACTCCTTCTGTGAATTTCATGCAGGGAGACATGATTTCATTCAATATATGTTTCTAAAGTTGTTATTGATAGCCTTTTTAAGTAAAATTCTGTCTTGGGCATACAACATTAATGGTTAAGACTTTTTAGCCTAATTTTGTCATTTAATGGCTCTGGTACTCCATTGTTTATAGCTCTATAAATTGAGTGAGCCTAATTACATAACCCAATCAGTACCTATGAGGTAACCCAACACATCAATTTAATAAGACATATGTACTTCAGAACCCACATATATAGACTTAAACATATTATTTGCTGGGGGCAATGAATCTACCCTTCTTATTATGGCATGAAATGCCAGTGGATGAGTTATGCAAAACAAATATTAACAGACATGAAAAATCAAATAAACACTAACATAATTATAATAGGGAACTCAACACTCCACTGTCACAATAGACCACTCAGACAAAAAAAAAGTTAACAAAGAAATATGAAAACTGAACAAAATCTGTGAACAAGTACAATTAGTAGATATCCACACAGTGTTCCATCTCACATTAGATGGTACAGTTTTTCAGGATGCACATGGGACATTCTCCATGTGCAGGAGGCCACATACTAACCCACAGGATATGCTTAAGTGAATGCAAAAGAATTAAAATATACCCATGTTATTTACCAAACCATAGTGCAATGAAATTGGAATTCTGTAGCAAAATAAAATACAAAAGAACTCCATAAAGAAATAGGACTTAAGTAACATGCTCCTGAAATACCAATGGATCACAGGAGGAATGAAAAATATTAGATAGTTTCTATAATTAAATAAAAATGTTAATGCAAGATAATAGAAATTACAGGACATAATGAAAGTAATTCTAAGCAAAATTTATAGTGGTGATTTCTCACATCAGCAAAACTGAGCTCAAATAAGCAGCCTAATTTTGAATCTCAAACTTCTAGCAAAAGAAGACCAAGTAAAGTTCAAAATTCATACAATGGAGGAAATCATAAACAGAATACAAATTATTGCAACTGAGACTAAGCAAACAACACAATCAATAAATTCAACAGTTGGTTCTTTGAAAGATTAAATAAAATTGACAACCCCTAGCCAACCTGACCTATAAAAGGAAAGAAAAGATCAAATCCATGAAATTAGGAACAAAAAAAGTGAGAGTACAACAGATCCTAAAGTAAACCAGATCATCAATAACTACTCTGAGAATCTTTACTCAAGCACATGGGAAACACAGAATAGACAGATTTTTAGGTACCTAGAAATTAATAGCTGAATTTAGAAGGTATAAAATTATAAAAGACTCAGTCAATAAAATTGAAGATGTAATTAAATATGACCAAAAAAATACATCCTGATGGATTTGCTGCTATATTCTACAAAAATAATACTGCTCCCCAAACTCTTAATGAAGGTGAAAGGGAAGCAATACTACCAAGGTCATTCCTGAAAGCAAATATTACCCTGACACCAAAAGCAGACAAGATTCTAAACAAAAAAGAGAACAACAGGCCAGTCTCCCTAATGAACACACATGCAAAATTCCTCAGTAAGATACTGGCAAACACAATGCAGCAAATCAAGATTATGTACCATGACCAAAGAGGATTCATCCCAGAGATGAAGGGATGGTTTCACATGCAAATCAATAAATGCTATCCACCTGATCAAATAAATCAAAGACAAAATTCACATTTTCTTTACATAGAAACATAAAAAAAAATATGACAAAGTCCAACATCCATTCTTGATAAACCCTTCAGAAAACTTGACTAGATAACCTTTATCTCAATCTGATAAAAGCCATCTAAGACAAATCAGTGTCTCACATTCTAAAAATGGTCCAAAACTAACTAAAAGTGTTCACTCCAAAATCAGAAACAAGAAAAAATTGCCCACACTTGCAACTCTTATTCAAGATTTTCTGGAAAAATTTGCCATAGCAATTAGACAAAAAGAAATAAAAGTAATAAAGATAGAAAAGGAAAACGCTCATGTATCATAATTTGAAGATGATGTGATATTCTACATTGAAGATCCTAAAATTCCACCAGAAGAGTTCTAGTTTTCATAATACCAAATAGATACACCAAAAAATTTCAGCATCATTGGTCACTTGATTATAGTGTTATTTGGAGGATTTTTGTTTTGTTTTTTGTACCATGGATTGAACTTTGGATGCTGTGCTCACCAAGCAGGCTCTTCTGTAGCTAAGTTGTCTCCCTGACCCATTTGAGAGAGGCAAATTAAAATAATGTAAAGGTTCCATCTCACTCCAGAATGACTACTATCAAAACATAAACTAATAACAAATGCAGCTTGGCTGTGGGGAAAAAGAAACCCTTTAACACTGTTCATGAGACTGTACAATGCTACAACCACTGTAGAAATCAGTGTAAAATTCCTCAAAAAATGGGGACTCAAAGTGCATTTGACCAAGACATTGCCCTTCTTTGTACATTCCCAAAAGAATTAAAAGCATCATGCCACAGTGATACATGCACTGTCTGTAATAACGAAATCTTGGAAATGGCTCAATTGCCTACCGAATGGATAAAAAGGATTATTTTTTGTTCTTTTAATAAAGTACTACATATCCCTAAAGAAGGATAAAATTGAGAAATTTCTAGGTAAGTGCATGCCCCTGAGAACATATTATGAAGTGAAGTAAGGTGGACAAACCTGTACATATTTCATTTTTCTCTAGTGTAAGAAACTTAAAGCATATACAAGGATCAAAATATATAACTATCATAAAATTTTAAAAAATTTTCAGATGGGAAGGAGAACTAGGGAAAGGAGGAAAGAAAGGGAGAAAATAAATAAAAAGTGAAAACAAAACTTTGTAAATAAGGAAAAGTAAAGGGGTGCAAAGCAAGGGAGGGAAATGTGGGAAAAATCAAGATATGTCATGTAGGTACAAACTTTTTACAATCAATGCTATTATTATATGTATCTAAAATGTACAAATAGACTGTATTAATTAAAAAAAGCAAACAATACCTAATGTTCATTGAATAGCTACTAAGTTATTTAGACACTGCTAAACTTTTAACTTAAATTTTCACCTGTAATGTTCACAGTTATTACTTCAACTTTATAGATGAAAGAACAAGAACTAAACATCGTGTCACCCAAAGTAATATCTTAAATTAAATTTTCTATACTCAAATTTATAAAATGTCACAAAAATAAATTATGTGCAGCAGTGTATTTCTTTCTTTAGCTATTAGAGAAATGCTTCATATTTATTTCACTAATTTCTCAATACTTTAAAAAATAAATATGCCAGCCTTTCACACCAAAATGCAGTGACTGAGTTAAGATTAAACATATCATTTTTAACCATTTTACATTTTGCAATTTTTTTCTAGCTAAAAGCAGCAGTAGCATTATAGCACTTGTTTACCCTTACATTCTTCAATAAACTTCCATCCTTTTTCACCATGGCGTTAAATGTCAGCATATCTCTCCATATCCATGTGTACTATTTTCTGATGCTAAAAAGAATTAATTCAAACACCAAATCATATGTAAAGAGCACATTGACAGATTGTAAAGGGACTACCTATGCAGGTACATTGTAAAAGTTCGTTTACAATATAATAAAACTACAATAGTGGGTTTTCTAAATCGGGTGTGAGTGTTTGAACAAGAGCATTATTGTCTTTTCATAGCAGTCATAAAACAGGTTGCCTGGAGAGTTCCCTCGTGTCCATGCCCAGTGACCATTTCTTCCCTAATTTGCCTTTGTAATCAACCTGTCTATGTAGTCACATTTCCATTCATTACCTCCAGGAAAACCAGCCAACAAAGTGCATGATCTTCTTCTTATGGGCATCAGTCTCGGTGTTTATTTGGTTACCAAAAAAGTAAATAAAAACCCCTGAAAAATTAGACTTGACTATGCCAAAGCTGATGTTCGGAGGTCTTCCTTTAATTTAGAATTTAACCCAGAAAGCTGCAAGAATGAACACATAGTAAGGGAAAATCTCTCTGATTATACTGACTGTAATGTGAATATGCAAATAGAAATCTTATTCCATGAACCAATTCTTCTGTCCCAAGCCTCAGTGCCTTTATTAAAATGACAACTGCTTCTGATGTCCCTATCTGGATAAATGAAGGGAAAGTAAGGCCGTGACAGATGATGGGAGGGTACCTGGCGATAAATGTACCTAATTAGCTATTAGAGAAATGCTTGGGAGTAAAGACCAGCAGCTTGTCACTGTCCCTCAGTGAGCCCGGTCACAACACTCAGGAAACCATATTCACAGTCAGACACTTAGACCACAACATATTTAAAAGAACTTGGAAATACATGTTTTTGGGAATTGTATTGTTTAAAACTTCAGCTCTGCCACTTACATCAATATGATCTAGTTCAATTCTTTATTTTCTCTATACTAAGAGTACTACATCTTACATTTTTAAAAAATCACATGCCCTAGAAAGTGATTGAGAAGACTAAATAAAGTTTTACATAAAATGAAAAGAATTATCTCTAGTGTCTAGTAGAAACTTATTCAGTGTCATCTGTCATTGGTATAATGAAAATTATAGTTCGACTTTTGGATGCAATTTGGAATATTTTCTCTTCTGTAGGTTTCAGAGTTCATCAAATCATTGGGATTCCACAAGTAAAAAAACACTTCAAAGTTAGAACCCAGGACCAGCCTAATAGCTCAGCAGATTAAAGATCTGCAAGCTGGTGCAGGGGCCGGAGGTTCAATTCCCAGGCCTGCGATGTTGGCCCTGCCCCAGGGGCACTCTGAGATGGCCATTGAGACTGGGCGTGGTGGCACGCAGCTGTAAGCCCAGCTCTTGGCAGGCTATAAACAGGTAGATCACTATGATACTGATCTAGTAGTGGGACCCTGAGCACCATATAGACCCTTCCCTAAAATACCAAAAAAAAAGTCAGAACCCAATTTGTTTTTATAGAACTCCAATTATCCAATGGTAAAATACTCCTAAATGCTTAAATGAAACATATATAAATGGATATACTGTATTGGTGTTGCTCAGCATAAATATACAGTAATTTGCACTTTTGTCATTTTTTGAAAAGTCTTTGTTGTCATTTAGAAAGGTGCCAGTGGAGGAACAAAACAAGTGTAAAACAAGACACAGGAATGAGACTGCCCTTCATAAGTGTACTATACTCTACTGATGTCATCAAAGGAATCTCTACCGCATGACTTTTCCAGAGTTTTCTGTTTCTATTATTCCTTTGTCCGTAGACTGAGAAATCATATTAAAATATTCATAAATAATCACAATCATTTGGTAGGTAATACGTGTAAAATGCATTTGAATACCTAACAGTTTTTCTCTCATGAGATCTTCACAATGACTTCTTGAGGATTGGTTATTATTGCTCCTGTCTTAGTTAACTTTCTTCTCATTGCTGACACAAAGTACCCAACACCCAAAGTTAAAGGAGGGAAGGTGCATGTAGCTCAGGCAGTACGCTCCACAGTTGGCTGGCTCCCAGGGGGGCATCGTGCCCGTCCATAGCAAGGTGAGGGTAACAAAGCAGTGAAAAGGCAGCAAGTGACAAGCAACAGCAGCAGCAGTCCTCCTCCTGTCCCTTACATTCGATCCTTGGGGCAGGCAGCTCACTCCCAGTGGGGCGGCTTGGCCCCAGCATCACACACTCGATCCAGCTTCCTTTGCAAAGGCCCACCTATGACTGCATGAGACTTGGCCAGAAGATCTAGACACAAGTCCTAACACTGCCCATTTTGCAAATGAAACAAAAAAAATAGAATAGAAAATTTAAGGAACATTTTTGTAGACTATATAACTTAGTAAGCTTAGTAAAATTTAACTGGTCTTCACAGTTTAGTATGACTAAAACCCTATAGAGCACATTCTTAGCCAGCTGGGTCTCACTATTGCTGAAATCAGCATTCACTTGGCATCACTGGCCACCCAACAATGACCTGCCCAGTTATTTTATATAGAATTTTATTTTTACCCCTCATAATCTCTTTGGAAATGTATTTTCTATTGCAAAAAAAAACAAGAATTATACCAGCTACAAACAGAAAGCATGAGGACTCATACTTTTTAACTCTATTTGGTGACATATGCACTGAAGGAAAGGGGGAATTAAATTTCTCCAGGAGCCAATATACATTTTAAGAAAAATACAGAGTAAAGAACATTTCTGTTCACAAGAAGGAGGAGGAGGAGGAGGAAAAGAATAAAGAGAAATAGAGAGAGAGATTGAAAGAGGAGAGGCGGTGAAGGAAAGGAGGGAAAAGCAGAGCAGAGGGACAAGGGAAGAAAAAGTGAGGAAGAGGACAGGGCAAGGCAGGGAAGGGCAGGGCAGGAAAGGAAAGGGATGGGAAAGGAAGGTGAGGGGTGAGAGAGGAGAAAAGAAGAAGAGAGAGGAGGGGAAGAAAGGGAAGGGAAAAATGGGAGGGGAGGGCAAGGGAGGAGAAGGAGAGGGGGAGAGGGAAGGGAAGAAAAGGAGAGGGGGAAACCTGTTTCCTTTGAGTGGTTATGATGGATCTAATTTTTAAATCTTGAAGAAAATTTTCAGTGGCATTGTCTTCTTCATTATAATTT
Source organism: Ctenomys sociabilis (assembly GCA_004027165.1). Taxonomy (NCBI): domain Eukaryota; kingdom Metazoa; phylum Chordata; class Mammalia; order Rodentia; family Ctenomyidae; genus Ctenomys; species Ctenomys sociabilis. The sequence continues at coordinate 2,998 of PVKA01003163.1, read as the reverse complement.
ATGAAATATTCACCAGAAACATCTATAGAAGTCAATTTATTGTATAGTTTCAAAAAATTTCTTTAAATTTTGTTGTATTACTTTTTATTATTTTTAAGGTACTATGGTAAAAAATATCCTGTCCTTGGAGCTGCAAGGATGATGATGAGATGGTGAAGAAAATAGGTGGGCTGTGAAATAGAACTGCCTTCAACTCTGTGTTTGTGTCCTTTATTGATTTCTTAAGCACCAAATGTACTAGTTGTGCACTTTAATTCTCCTCAGACCTACTACCTGAAATATTTTCTCTAAGCCAGACAAACCAACTACAACTGTAAAAAGAGTAGTTTTAATAATAGTGGGACCTTACTGCTATTATTTAAATTTTATATCATCCTGGAACCAAGACATCATTCAGGGTACAGCCTTCCAAAAGTCTGCTTTGCCCAACAATCTACCCATTTGTACAAACAGGAAAAGCACTTTTTGCTTTCAGGATATTTCTCTCTCTTAGCGAGATCACCTCTTGAACTGCATTCTTTAGCATCCTTTCCTCCTAGCAAAATAAACTTTAATAGTTTCAGGAAAGAATGCTGGGTTGCGTTATTCACAGCAAGGTCAGCTTTGCTAACCCTTCCTGAGTATCCTCAAGGTGTGGCTTGTTTCCAAAGCCAGAAATGCAAAATAACATGATTTATTTGGTTTGCTGCATGATCCAATTTAAGAAATTGGGATTTTTTCATATCATTAAGAGATCTTTAAGAATTCATTGAAGTAATTGCTGAATATTGCTTGTATGATCAGCAATATACAAATTATGTGGCCAATTAATAGAGTATAAACATGAGATTACATCACTTCTAATCCATAAATACAGCTGTAAGAACAGTTCTCTCAGTTCCCTGTGGAAACAGCTGTGCTGAGTCATGTGAGTGACTAGGCCAACCCCGCTTCGCTTGAAGAATCAGCCTTAATTAGCATGCCTGACTCCTGCACAGCTTATGAGAACAAACTTCGCTTGGACATAACAGTCCCTAGTTTTTGTTCTCATTAAATACCCTTTCGGCATCTCCCATAGAGGTCAGAGCCCATGCGGAAAATGCTGAGAGTATTGTCTCCCTAAAATTTTCGAGTTGTAAAATATTTCTTCAGACATTAAAATGCAAATTTTCATGAGATTCATTGGTTACTAAATGAGAAGTTCTCTTGGTAGACAAAAGTAACCCAGTAAAATAGTCTGAGCAAAGTTCAATAGAAAGGAGATATTTTCATGCTATCATAGACATTTCTACACCAGTTACTAAAAGCTAAATCATTTTATATATCATAAAGAGCAGACAACATAGAGACTTTTCACACAACCACTATCACCCGAAGTAGAACAGATGGATTTTTAAACTTTTTCAGGTTTGTTTTTGGCCTCAAAAGAACATCTTTACAGATACTTTAAGAGATGTAAAAGGGGCCTATAAATCAAAATAATTGTGTGTTTTTCCTTCATTGCCTCTATGTGGATATCACCAAATGGCATGAAAGAGATTACCTGAAATATCTGATCATCTGTGCATGGATTTAAGAACAAATTTGATTGAGATACATGAAAGTTATTCAGTTTACTGAAAAATAGTGGAAAATCCATTAAAATATTGGCTTGGCCAGAAAATTTGTTTACTTTTATTAAATTAATTTTTGACTAAGGAAATTTTAATATTTGAGATAAAGTGGCAAAACATTGTAAATCATATATTAGTTAATGCATTAGTTAAATATATTTTCTTAATAATTTAATTAGCTAAATTCATCATTTTATTACATTCTCTTTATATTCTAGCTTCCTTTGCTTACATTAGGGTCACTTTGATTCCTATGTAATGTAAGCAAATTAATGAATGTAGTTTTAACAAGAGCTGTACACTTAATTAATCCCACTTACCAACATTTTGTGTCAAACATCTTGTAGGTCTTCTTTCTCTATCTCAGTGAGAAAAAAAAAATAAATTATCTAACAGTGGGACATAAAATTTCATCTGTGGTTGTTTGAACAAGATCTCTATTTTGACATTTGTGAATAAAGTTAGCTATAAAATATGTATTTCTGTTCTACTGGAAATCAAATCCAGGCCAGGGCCAAGTGATGCAAGCAACCCTTGTTCTTCTTTAGTATCTTGTGCTGATGTGAGGGCTCATTAAATTGCCTAGGCTGGCTTCAGACTTGGAGCTTCCTGTCTCAGAAGATTGTAGGTGTATTCTACTGTGTGTAGCTAAAAGCATATCTTCCTGGGCCCCAGGAATCTACTTCTCTCCTTCTTTTCTTCCCTATGTCCATCAGCAGATAAATAGATGAAAAATATGATACTTATACACAACAGATACGTGACACTTATACCTGCCCCAAAGAAGAAGAATAAACTTGAGTCATTTTCAGGAAAATGAAAGCATCCTGAAACCAAAATATTAAGTGAAGTAACTCAGACATGCAAGTTAAAATATCATCTTACTCATATATGAAAAGCTCAATGTATGTATTACAAAATAAAAGACATGGGAAAAAAGAGAAAGAAAAAGAAGGTATTATAATACAGTGTAAGCAATGTATCTAAAAGAGTACCTCAATTAAGTGTAATTGCCTTGTATATTTTGTATGTTCTTTTGCCTGCTAGTTCAGATATATATATATATATATTATATATATATATATATATATTATATATATTATATATATCTATGCATACATGCATAGATATATAGATATATGTATATATAGATATATGTCCACATATAACTTTATAAGGACTTATAAAATAAAAAAATGTATCTGATGCTGAAGAAGAAAAAGGGTGGATGGAGAAGGGAAACAAAAGAATGGAAATGTGCAGTGTACATACACTGGTTCTTTACAGTGAATGTAATTATTATGAACTATAAACAATATTAATATAAGTAAAATGAAAGATAAAAACCAGATCTTATTTGATTAGCTCATACTACATTTGGTAGTTAGGATGAATTCCTGTAGCAA
>PVKA01003162.1:5638-113898 GCA_004027165.1 Ctenomys sociabilis | reverse complement strand
AGGGCCTCACCTGGTTTTTATTCAGTGGGGGAGTGGCTTGAGGATTGACTGAGAATTGTGGGAAGTAGGTGACTACTGTGAGCTGAGCTAGGTGGGGGGCCTACATTTACCTCTGCCATATGCAGAGAGGATATGCAGAGAGAGTAATCTGCATTATATAATATTTAATGTTTTGGGAAGTCTAGGGCTTCAGCTTTGATGCAGTCTTTCAAGCCCCAGGAAGTCACAGCCACTAACTCGAAGCTCTATCCCAGCTGGCAGCGCGGAGCATTAGCTCTACCGTCCTGTCTCCACCTGGCTCACGATAAGGAGCAGCAGGCTTACCAGGGAAACACGCATGCCACCTTCAAAGACTATCACCAGCACCTCAGCTAGACCAATACACATTGCTTAAGGCCAATTGAAGGATAAACAGAAGTCCTAGCCAGCTCTGTACATAACAATATGAGGAAATAGGATCAGACCCAGTCAAAATGGAGACAGTTGCTCTTCTTTCAAGGAGAGCTGCTCAGGTGGTCCCCCACAGCTGAGTTCTGCATTCTGTGCTCTTCAAGGTTCTCAAGGCTATTTAAAGATGACCCAGTGGATTATGGCTATACTGCATGGGTTTGTCTTGATGAAATCACAAAACCATTTCTATTAGAATATGAAAAATAAATTATACATATTTATTTTTGCACATGCTCAGATTTTGTTAATAAAGCTTTGAAGTTTACATAATGTATTTGATTAGAAAAGTCCCAGTTAGGCAACCTATATATCCACCAATGGGTGAATGGATAAAGAAAATGTGGTATTTATACATGATGGAGAACTACTCTTCTGTCAAGATGGATAAATGAGCCATTTGTAGAAAAATAGGTACGCTTTGAGAACATGATGTCAAATGAAACAGATCAGACACATAAGCTTAAACATTGAATGGATTTTCTTACATGGAAAACCAGACAATAAATAGAGAGGAAAATCAAAGAAAGATGAGAGGAAGTTGAAAGACGGTTCTCAAATGAGAAAGGGAGCAAGAGATGGAGGAGGGGGAGAAGGATGGCAAAAGCAGTGAAGATGTGGGGAGACATGTCCCGACTACAGAGAAGGGCTCCTTCTTGCCCCAACCCCTGGGCCGCCTGGGCCCAGGCCTGAGACACTGGTCCCCAGAAGCAGCAGGGTAAGGAAGGCAGACCTCAGGCCTAGAGGTACCTGGAGTAGGGGGGCGTGCAAGCCAGAGACACAGGCAGGGTTTTATGGCAAGCATTAGATGGAGTCACTGGGGGAGACAGTTCACAGAAGGTCATTAAAGAACAAATTTAATGGAAAGGAGAATGAGAAAGTTACAAAGAAGGAGCAGAGAAAATTAAAACTTCAGATTGAGTCCCAGCTGCCCTCCCCATCTTGGCCGTCTCTTTCACCTCTGTCCTTACTCAGCTCTGGCATAAGAGTGTACAAATAGTCTCCTGGAAACCCAGGCCAGTCAACATCCGAGTCACTGTGTGTGCGTGACACTGTGGCACAGGGCAATGTGGGAGAAGAGAGACCAAAAATAGAGTAGCTTGCATTAATCCCCTTCTGTGGAAGTGCTTTGGGCTGGCGTGGGCTGTTCTATGAGCTCATGCTGAAGCCCTGGCTCCTCCTGGCTTGTTGCCATGCTCTTCTGGGCTGTAGCCCTCATCCTTGAGGCAGCCTCTGGTCAGGGCCAAGTCGGGGCTCAAAGAGGAGGGACTCTGCGGGCTCTGGAAACGGGCGTTGTAGACAGCCCTTTATTAACATAGCTCCTTTAATAAAGCAGTTAGCCAAGAACCTTGGGATTTTTTTTATAAGTGATGTAATGCTTTTCTCTATATATAATATTTACTTTAAACTATCACATTGATATAGATTGAGCAATAGATGAAGGTTTGGCTTGCAGAGCAAGAAATTATCTCACATTTAGACAAAGCATGCAAACCACATGCAGTGATAGGAGGAAAATGAGTTCCTTCTTAAAACGGCCACGCAGAGTGGTACCGTTAACTGTCCACTTTTCGATGCTTCCAATTTGTATTACTTCTCCTGTCGGGGGAGCACATGTAGTTACTAACCTAACTAGGATGACTAGTGCTCCGGAAAGCCTAGTCTGCGGTCAGCTGGAGCAAATGCCTTTAGGGCTAGAGCGGACGCTAGAGGACACGGCCTCTGGCTGCAGCAGCCGTGCTGGTTATCTTTACAGCATTATCTTACTTCTGCCACTCAAAATCTTGCTAATAGACCCTTGTACAATAAAGTGCTTATGATGTGTGCTGTTCAAATAATTTCCTAAGATCAGACAGAGGTCTACTGTGTGGAGCAGCTGTCTCCTTAACCTTGCTCCTCTTTCTGACCTGGCCATGAGCTGTCACACACTTCCGAACTCTTCCCAGTTGCCATGTTTGCGTCACCCCGGCTGAGGGGAGGGAGTATGGTGCAGATAATCTTTGCATGATCCTGTGTTCAGGGTTTCTACTGGGCTCCCTTCTGTGTTGACTTTGCAAACATCGGTCAGATGCTAGGTGATAACAATCCACTTTACCCAGAAGTCTGTCTTATCTGATGACTCCTTAGCTCAGTTTCAAAATGTGGTATTGCCTCTTATGGCTCTTGGCAACAGCGTCCAGACCCCTCCTGGCCCATTTTGCACACAGCACATGGGAGCTGGACTGGGACACTTGGACACACTGTGAGTGCCAGCATGAGGTGGCCTTATGAGGGAAACTCAGGACACCTCCTGATTTGACCCTGCAACAGTTGCAGGTCCCTGCAAAGGCTGCACTCAGCAGCCAAACACAAACAGTCTTGGATTTTTACCAACTTGGTCAATTTAAAAAATATAATGTCTAAAATGCATTTTAATATAAGGATGCAGAACACTTCTATATATTTATTCATCCTTTGCAGTTTTCATTCATAAATTGTGGGTTTCCTTGCTGCTTGGGCTGTCAGCATCCATTGAATGATCAGGACTTGGAACAGTGCGCTTGGAGGCCCTGGGGTACAGAGGGTCCCTAATTGACAGCAAGGTGTAAAGTTATGCCAGGCAACAGGAGAACAGTACTTGTGAGGTGGTTATGACCAAGGACAGGAGGCTGCTCAAGAAGCTGCTTTCCACAGTGAGGGACAAAGACCCCTGTGTCTTCCCTGGGGTCCACATTCCATTGTAGTTTCTTTTCCTTGTATCTTTAAAATAAGGACACTCATTGTTTAAATTAAGTTAGCTGTCACTCTGCCCAGAAATAGGAGGGAGTTTGGCTCATCTCTTACATACATGTGGAATAAGTTTTTCTACGCACCTTGCAAATCTCAAAGACAAAATTCAGAAACTTGACAATCCTCCCTCCTTCACTATCTTAAAAATGTGTGTGTGTGTGTGTGTGTGTGTAGGGATAAGGGAACGCCCCATTAAAAGCAGAGAAATCTGAGCTTTATCCTTTGGCTTAGGGTATTTGATCTTGAGTCACTTTTTAGTTCTCTGCTATGCTTGTAGCACTATGTGCTTAGTTTTCAAACACTAAAATAGTTGGACTTCTACATATTTTGGTTCTTCCCTGACAGGAATGGAGGTGTATCTTCCCATTCTGGGGACTGGCATGTTTACTGTCATTGTTCTCTGGATCTGATATAAAGATATAGGTGTGATAAAAACAAATACTGACAAATTAAAGTCAGAAACATGGAAAGTGTTGCTTTTTAAAAGTCTTTTACTTATTTTTTTGCATTTATTTTATTTATGAAGAAATAGCAATGAGACAGTTTCAAATCGAATTAGTAGGACAGATTCAACAATTAATACATTACACATTGTTTTTGTAGTGGCTTTTTGTTGTACAAGGTGCATACATGATACTTTATATACAAAAACCATTAGAGCAGATGCCTCTATTCAATGAATTAAGAGAATGTAGCTGTATACCTATCTTTTTTTCAAAGCTGAATTATAGTACAGTTTCAATAATTGATACTTTTTGCATTGTTATCTTCCTAATGGTTGTCCATAGTACAAGAAGCAGACAGGATATCCTGTCCAAACACTATTATTGCAAATCTTTCTTCTCAGAGAATTATGGAAAGTAATTTATATTAACTGTACTGTTTATGCAAACACAGAATGGTTCTTCCTTTGCATCCCCCCTTTTTTGTTTAGTCCTGTCAAAGATGGGTATTCTGTTGTCATTCAATTATTATAGGTGCTTGAATTCAGTGAAACACTCCAACACAGTCCAGCAGTCCACAATAGTAGTGGGTTATCGGAAGAAGTTGTTGACTAGAGCCATTTACAGCTCAATTTATTATTATGGCCTTATTTTGGAAAGTGTTTCAACGTAGCAAATAGTCAATCCAGAGGAGCAGAGAGAAGGATAAAACCCCTCTACCATCCTGTTCAGAGAACCACTGTCAAGACTTTGGAGTTAGCGTTTCCACTCCATTCTTCCTGATCGTACGTGTGCATTTGCGCACAGGTGGAGCACTGTCTGTGAAGAATGCAGCATGTTATGCGGAAAGCCTGCGGTGCTCACACCCCACTGAGGTGCAGCGCGACGCTCACCTCGTGCAGGCTACATTCTGATGTGCGCGCACACCCAGGAGACGTCATCAGAACCAAAGTACCAAGCACAACCATCGCCTCCCGAAGGTCCCCCGCTCCTTGGCAAGTCCCTCCTCCAGCCTCTCCAACCCTGTCCGCAGGCACACATTGATTTCTGTCACTGAAAATTAGTTTGCATTTTCTAGAAATTTATATAAATGGAATCATACAGGATATTCTCTCTGAATTCTTTCATTCAACATGTAGGGATCAGATGAAGCTGGAAATTGGTCACACGTGTGGGGGCAAGACAAGGCCAATGTGCTTGAGGCAGTTTAGCTACTTCAGTCCCGAGCAGAACGTCTTGCCTGAGACAATTCCAGTCATTGGTTGCTAGGCAGCCCTCTGTGCATGACACTCGCTGTGTGAAAAGTGTAAATAAAAGCCCCCATGGTGCTCGCTCACGCGCTAGCTCTTGTCCCACCCAGAGCAAGGCCTCCACCTCACCTCAGCTTTCACCTTTTCTATTCTACTAAATCCTCTGGCTAGCTTTTCCTGAGCTCATCAGGAACCATGGCACAGCTGCTTACACACGCCAGAGAGAACAGCTGCCACCAAGGAATCAGCGAACAGCAAGCGCCGGAGGGCCTCAGGGGCACAGGAGCCCCTCTGCAGTGCTGGCGTGCAGACCGCTAGAGCTGCCACAGAAATCAATGCGGATATGCCTCAGAAAACGGGGACTAGAGCCCCCACTTGGCACAACTGCCCTTCTTGGTATCTTCCCAAAAGAATTAAAAATATCCTGCTATAGCAATATATGTGTGCGCACAGTAACAGAAGCACAGTTTGTAATAGCAAAATTTTGGATTCCACCCAAATACCCATCCACTGAGGAATTGATTAAAATGATTTTTTATATAATGGAATGCTATTCAGTCATGAAGAAAGAAAAACTTGGAACAGGTAAATGGAGGATAAATACGGACCAAAGCATACACTACATATTGTGAAATAGGAAAAAAATTTTCAAAAGGAAAGAGGAACTAAATAGGGGGAAAGGGGAGAGAAAGGAAGGGAAAAGAGAAAAATGGTTTTTAAAAACATGATCGTATGGAAATTCTCCCACACATGTTCTTCCTCACTGCTCATATTTCCTGTGTAGTACCTGTTGAATCTTATTAATGGACCCTTCCCTCCCTGAGGTTAGCCGTCCATCTCTTTCTCTTTTCCCCTCAGTCAATGCATCTAGAGATTTATCAGCTTTATTTGAGCTCATGAAACCAGCCATTTGCAGTCTGGGCTTCTCTGTGTTCTGTTTCATGGTCTTCTGCACTGGTTTATCTGATTTCCTCTTTTCCTGATATCTTGGCTTTCATCTTCTATTCTTTTTCTAGTTTCTTAAGTTGCTAGCCAAGGTTACAGATGTGCTACATTTATAATTTATTAATTAGCATAAGGATTTAGCGCTGTAAGTTTCCCTTTTTAGCCGCTCCTTCCACATTTTGTTGTGTTGCGTTTTGGTTCCCATTCAGCTCAAAATGCTTCCCTTTTGATGTCTTCTTCGAGCCAGGGCTTGCTTAACTGTGTGTTGCTTAGTTGCCAAAGTTCACGCGTGCCTTTTCGTCAGTGATGTTCTGGCTTGGCTCTTATCGTCAGATGATACCCTCAGTATGCTCGGAGTCCTGCTGGACAGCGAGTGTCTTGTTTTCGGGACTTAAATGTGTTCTAGCACAGTAAATACACCATGTGTACCTGAGGACAGCCACCCTGCTGCTGCTATGGGAAGAACTCTGCCAATCGCAATACGTCAAGTTGGTTGACAGAATTTTCAACTCTTTTACAGGCTTACCGACTTTTTGATCAATTATTTTTCACTCCCTGACTGTGCTTCAAGATTCCTATATTTATCCTTGAAATTGTATCAGTTTTTCTCTTCATGCATTTTGAGGCTCCATCATTAGAAACACAAACATCTGAGGTTGCTGTACACTAGAGATAGATCAACCCCTTCATTATGAATAATTCTCTCTGTTCCTGGTGCTGCATGATTTTGCTCCACCAACTCCTTTGTCTTAGTATGGTTGCTCCACCTAGGTTTTGATGGGCATCACTACACAATGTCTTCACTCCTCCTTTTAACCTGCTTTTACCTTTACCTTCAAAATTAAATTTTTGGTTGGGTTTAAAGCTCTTGATATTTGTTTGCTTTTGAAAGTGTGTTTGGTACAGGGTCTCATTAAGCAGCTTGGACTCATGGCTATTCTCCTGCTTCAGCCTCCCCTGCACTGGGATTATAGGCGTGCACTACCATGCCTGGCCTCGGTGGCCGGCTCAGTGCACCTGAGGTCGGGCCGGTGCAGCATGTGGTGCCAGGGATGGAACTCTTGTTTGCTTTTTGTCGCATCTCTGTTTATCATTTCCAATTTCTGTGTTGTATTTTGGATTGATGGCATGTTTTCAGTTCTGCTCCTTGGTGGTCTTACTCGGTATAATTCTCTGTTGTTCACTTAGGGTTCGCGGCACCTCTTTAAGTAGTACCATCACCCTGAAGGGGACGTGCTCCCCATTTACTTCTGCTGTGAGTGCCGTGCCGAAGTGCCTTCCGCCTCTCCTGCCTTCTCCTGGGCATGACGCTATGACTGCCATGTATCTTTCTCCAGCAGATATTGTCACCCTGCCTTGCGTTGTCACGATTCTCACTCCCTTTCAGCACATTAGTCCTGTGTCCCTCTCTGAGGAGAAGCCCCCTGTCTGTTTTCTTCTGTAGAGTTCTTTATTTTTGGCAGAACCGGGGATTGAACTCAGGCCTTTGCACTTGCCAAGGAAGTGCTTATTCTACTGAGCTATCTCCCCGGCCCTGTTTTCTTCTATAGAGATGCTTTTCTCCTCTTTTAAGAGCTTGTCTTTGAGATTGTCTCAGTGCTTGAGTTTCACCGAATTTCTTGTACTTTTGTAATTTTTGTGAAGTTTTGTCCTTTATTTTCTCAAATAACTTTTTCTGCCCTTGCTCCTGTTCCTTTTGTCCAGCTGATGTGCAGGCTCTCCACAGGTCACTAGGCTAAGCTGGCTTTGTTTCTCTTCTTTCTAGGCAGATGGGTAGATAGGAGGAAGTAGACAGATGGCCTCTGACTATGATGGCTTTGTTCAACTTAAAATTTTTGGCTCCACGATGGCCAGGGAGCTGCACATTCAGGAGATACTATATTTGGACTTTGACCTTTTCCTGAGCCAGTGACAGGTGGCACTTTCTAGATGGTGGGCAGCAATAGACAGTGACAGGTCCAGGCCAGCCACACGCCAGGGCCAAACAGCTGGTGTCACGCGCCTTGTTCTTAAGCTGTGATATTCAGAAGGCTGAATGGGTTAAATGTGTTCTGACTTACACTATTTTCAGTTTAGGACTTTTTAAAAGATACCATCCCATTATAAATCAAGAAGCACAGAATTGTATAGGAAATATTGACCTCTGGCTTCTACCTGCCCTGTGTTTATTATATAACAAATATATAAATATAACAAACTGATTTAATTTGTGCCACCATAATTTCTACTTTATCATTGCATTTAGCCAATATTATTCTCACCTTACATAAACTGTCTAATTCTAGCCATTCACATCTTTATAATTTTTATTTTCACTTATTTTAAAAATTAATTAAATTTATTGGTATATTTTAGAAATAAATTGCTCCCCTAAAGCCCTTCCTGCATTTTTTTATGTGTTAATTCCTTACTGATAACCATTCTTTCTGGAGTGAGATTGAATCTCAGCATTGTTTCAATTTGCATCTCTCAACTGCCCAGTGAAGTTGAACGTTTTTCGTATCTTAATTTGCCGTTTCTATTTTCCCATCTAAGAAGTGTGTCTTCCATTCAGGTGCCTGTTTCTGGATCTGGCCTTTAAATCTGGGAGATCTGTTTTATTGAATTCTTCATCTAGTCTAGATAGTAGGCCATTGTCTGAGGAACAGGTGGCAATGTTTTTTTCTACTCAGAGAGTTGTCTCTTCACTCTATTGGTGATTTGTTTTGTGTGCAAAAGCTTTTAATAAGATGAGAACCCAGTCACTGATTCTTTGTAATATTTTCTGTGTACTTGGGGCTCTTTTCATAAAAACCTTGCCCACAATGATGGCTTCAGGAGATCTACATATTCTCTCTTCCAGTAGATTTAGTGTTTCTGTTTTAATATTTAGACATTTGATCTATTTTTATTTTAGCTTAGTGGATGGTGAGAGACATGGCTTTCGTCTTTGGCATGTGGAAAGCCAGTTTTTCCAGGGAAGGCATTTGGCCCCTTGGTTGAAGATAAGTTATCTGAGTGTTTGGAGTTGTTTCTGCATCTTCTCATCTGTACAGTCAATCTTCAGATGTGTTGTTTTGCCAGAAGTGTGCTGTTTTTCATCACAGTAGTCCTGCAGTATAATTTCAACTGATGCTTCTGGTCTTTCCTTTGTTACTCAGAACTGTTTTTGCTACTCTCTGTCTCTTCTGTTTGCAAATGAATTTTAGAATCGTTTTCTCTACTTTTGTGAAGTATGCTATAGGTATTTTTATTTTTTACTTTTTAAAATTTATTATTATTTTTATTGAAGACCAAATAGCAATGAGACAGTTTCAAGACAAATTAACAGGACAGATTTGACAAATCAATACATTACAAAATGTTTTCATGATGTTTCGGTGTCGTACAAGGTGCATACATGATATTATACCTACAGGCATTATTATAGCAGATGTGTCTAATCAGTGAAGGAAGCGAGTGCAGCTATATACCTATCATATTTCTCTACAGCGGATTTATATCACAGGTTCAACAATTAACACCCTCTATCTTGTTATCTCCCCAGCGTCTATCCATAGTACTAGAAGCCAATATAATATCTTGTCCAACCACTATTAGTGCAAATCTTGCTTCTCATACAATTATGCAGAAGCAAGGCATATTTATCCTAACTACTGTTTATACACACACATCATGGTTCTTCCTTTGCATACCCCCCCCTTTTTTTTTTTGTCTAGACCTGTCAAAGATGAGCACTCCATTGTCATTAAACTAATTTAGGTGCCTGAACTCAGTGACACATTCCAAAACAGTGCAGAATTCCACAATAATAGTGAGTTATCTGAAGAAGTAGCCATTTACAACTCAACTTATTATTATGGCCCCACATTATATACCTCATTTTTATACTTTTCTACTGGATGGTTAATACCATGATAGACCAAGACCTATATACCAAAAGATGTAGCTTTTGTTTTTGATGAGGTCAGTGAAGTTCCTTCAGGGTTTATCCTGTAATCCTGTACCTTACTTTGTAGATCCTTTGTCTGTGTCATCCATGTGGATGAGTCACAGCCAATGCTTGACGAGTTTACTCTCTATGAGAGCCTGAGAGAAAGTTTTCTCTCCATGTGACTCTCCCCAGGCACACTATACATCATCAGTCTCTTTCCTCTGTGGCTCCATAATCTCCTTGATCAGAAAATTTGGGGCACAACTGAGTTTCATGATGTTACAGTACAGGTTCTCCTATGCCCTGAGTATTCGCTGACTTTGAAAGGCTAGGGCCAAAATGTTGGCTGGTCTTGCAGTTCTTCTATTTCTCCAATTTTGATCTGTGAACTTAGGTTGTTAACCATCCAGAAGAAAAGTTGATTTGTACCCTGCAGCATATGCCATTCAGTTTGCCTTAACTATCTGACTCAATTGGCTTTAGTTGTTGTTGTACATTTCTATATGTATTTCTTCTACTGACTTCTTGTACTAGGAAGACTATATGATATTTGCACATGTGTGTTTGGTTCATTTCACTTATGAGTATATGTTCAAGTGGCATCCACTTCAATATAAATGCTTCAAGTTTATCATTCTTTATAGGTGAGTAGTACTCCATTATATAGAAATACCACATATTTTTCAACCATTCCTCATGTGATGGACATCTTGATTGTTTACAAAATTTTGCTATCACAGATTGTGCTGCTATAAACATAGGTACACATATATCACTATGATATAATGTTTTCAGTTCCTCTGTGAAACTTCCCAGTAGGGGGATAGCTGGCTTGAATGGGATTTTCAGTCCTATTCTTTTGAGGAGTCTCCACACTGATCTCCACATGGTTGCCCCAGTCTACATTCCCACCAGCAGTGGAGAAGTGTTCCCTTTTCCCCACAACCTCTCCAACATTTGTTGTTGGTTGATTTCCTTATGATAGCCATTCTTTCTGGGGTGAGATGGTATCTCAGTGTTGTTTTTATTTGCATTTCATGGATGGTTAGCGATGTGGAGCATTTTTTCATATATTTATTTGCTTCTTTAATTTCATTCTCTGAGAAGTGTGTATTCATCTCAGATACGCATTTCTGAATTGGGTCTTTAAATCTGAGGACCCTGTTATATCTGAGTTCTTTATATATTCTAGAAAGCAGACCTTTGTCTGATTGCTTATTAGTTAGGATTTTTTCAAAATTTGTGGGTTGTCTGTTCACTTTGTTGACAGTTTCTTTTGATGTGAAGAAACTCCTCAAGAAGAGTTGATGCCAATTGTTGATTCTTTCAAGTGTTTCCCATGCAAATATATGTTTGTTCATGAACTCTTTACCTACCCCTGTGTTTTCAATAGTTCCTTGTATTTCTCTTCCAGGAGATTGTTTCTGTTTTAATGTTTAGATCTTTAATCCATTTTAACTTGAGCTTAGTGCATGGTGATAGAGCTGGGTCAAGTTTTAGTTTTCAGCATGTAGAAAGCCAGATTTTCCAGCACCATTTGTTAAAGAGGCTATCTTTCTTCTAGTGAGCTTTTTGGTCCCTTTGTCGAAGATCAGACCACTGAGTGTGATCTTAGATGCCTCTGTGTCTTCTAATCTATTCCATTGATCTTCAGGTCTATTTTGTTGCCAATACCATGTTGATTTTATCACAATGGCTTTGTAGTATAATTTCAAGTTAGGAATTGTGATGCCTCCTGCCTTGTCCTTATTGGCCAAGATTGCCTTTGCTATTCTAGGTCGTTTGTGGTTCCAAATAAATTTTAGGAATGATTTCTCTAGCTCTGGGAGGTATGTTGGTGGCAGTTCGATAGGGATTACATTAAATCTGTACAGTAATTTTGGGAGTATGGCCATCTTCACGATTTTGGTTCTTTCTATCCAGGAGCATGGAATATCTTTCCATTTTTTGAGATTCTCTATAATCTCTTTTCTTAGGGTGTTGTGATTTTCGGTGAAAAGATTTTTGACTTCCTTGGTTAGTGTACTTGTTATCTGTGTAGAGGAATGCTATTGACTTTTGAGTATGGACTTTGTATCCTGCTATGCTACTGAATTTCCATATCAGTTCCAGTAGTGTTTTGGTGGAAATTTTGGGGTCTTACAAGTAAAGTATCATATCATCTGCAAATAGTGATAATTTAACTTCTTCTTTACCTATTCTTGTTCCCTTTATTTCTCCCTCGTTTCTAATGGCTGTTGCTAATGATTCTAAAACTATATTGAATAGGAGGGGTGATAGAGGACATCCTTGTCTTGTACTTGATTTAAGAGTAAATGATTTCAGTTTTTCCCCATTTAGGATTATATTAGCTTTTGGGTTGTCAGAGTTGGCTTGTATCAAGTTAAGGTAGAGTCCATCTATCCCAATTTTCTGTAGTACTTTGAACATGAATGAGTGTTGGACTTTGTCAAAAGCTTTCTCTGCATCAATTGAGATGATCATGTGGTTTTTAGATTTCAGTCTATTAATATAGTGTATTACATTTATAGATTTTCAAATACTGAACCATCCTTGCATCCCTGGGATGAATCCTACCTGGTCATGGTGTATGATCTTCTTGATGATTTGCTGTATTCTATTTGCTAGGATCTCATTGAGTATTTTTGCATCTATGTTCATGAGGGAGATTGGCCTGTAGTTCTCCTTTTTGGTTGTGTCTTTCCATGGTTTTGGAATCAGTATAATACTTGACTCCAGAAATGTTTTTGGGAGGACTTCTTCCTTTTCAATTTCATTGAAGAGTTTGAGGAGTGTAGGGATTATATCTTCTATAAATTTCTTATAGAATTCAGCTGTGAATTCATCAGAACCTGGACTTTTCTTTGTTGGTAGGCTTTTTATTATGTTTCATATTTCATTGGTTGTTATTGGCTTATTGAGAGTTGTTATATCTCTTTGGTTCAGTTTTGGCAATTTGTACCTTTCGAGAAATCTGTCCATTTCTTCTGTGTCTTCTATTCTGTGAGCGTAAAGATTCTCGAAGTAACTATTGATAATCTTCTGAATTTCCACTGGGTCTGTGGTGATTTCACCCTTTTCATTCCTTATCACTTGTACTTGCATTTTCTTTTGCCTCTTTTTCATGAAGTTGGCAAGAGGTTTATCAACTTTATTTAGTCTTTCAAAGAACCAACTTTTTGATTTGTGGATTCTTTGAACTGATTTCTCCATCTCAATTAAATTATTTTCTGCTCTAATCTTTATGATTTCTTCCCGTCTTTGGGCTCTGGGTTTCATTTGCTCTTCTTTTTCTAGATGTCTGAGGTGCAAATTAGGGTGTTTATTTGTTCCCGTTCTGTTTTCCTAATGTGTGAGTTCATAGCTATGAACTTCCCTCGGAGAACTGCTTTCATCGCATCCCGTAAATTCCGGTAAGTTGTGCTTGAATTGTAGATATTGAATTTCTTGTTTAATTTCTTCTGTGACCTATTGATTGTTGAGTAGGGTGTTGTTTAATTTCCATGAATTTAGCAGGTTTTTCTGGTTTCTCTTGTCATTTAGTTCCAGTTTCATTGCACTATGGTCAGATAATATGCATGGGATAATTTCTGTTTTCTTGCATATACTTCCACATGACCTCTGGACTACTATGTGGTCTATTTTGGAAAACGACCCATGTGCAGCTGAAAAAAATGTGTATTCAGCTGTGGTTGGGTGGAACACTCTGTAAATGTCCACCAGGTCCATTTGTTCTAAGCTCTGGTTCAGTTCTGCTACTTCCTTGCTAATTTTTTGTCTGGTTGATCTATCTTTTTGAGATAAGTGGGTGTTAAGGTCTCCTGTTAAGATTGTGGTCTTAGATATTAGGTTTTTCATGTCCATTAAGATTTGTCTTACATAGTTGGGTGCTCCCGTGTTTGGTGCATAGATATTTATGAGTGTTACCACTTCCTCTTGAATTTTTCCCCTGACCAATATATAGTGGCCTTCTTTGTGTCATTTGATCCTTCTTGGTTTGAAGTTGAGACTGTCTGAGAACAGAATTGCTACTCCTGCTTTTTTCTGCGGTGCTGGGGCATGTAGTATTGGTTTCCATCCTTTGACTTTGAGCCTATGAATGTCCTTTTGAGTTAAGTGTGTTTCTTGTATACAGCATATTGTTAGATTTTGTTTCCTAATCCACTGTGCCAGTCTATTTCTCTTAATTGGTGAATTGAGTCCATTTACATTGATGGTTATAATTGAAATGTGTTGACTTATGTTTGTCATGCTATTTACCTGCTGTTGTTTACTCCATTGTATCCTGTGTTTTATTGTCTGACATGTTTAGTGGGTTCCTTCCATTCTCATTCATGGAGTTCTGGTCATTGTGGTCTCTCTCTAGAACATCTTTCAGCAGCCTGTATAGGGATGGCTTTGTCATCATGAAATTCTTTAGTTGTTCTTTGTCGTGGAAGTATTTCATTTCTCCATCAAACTTGAAAGAGAGTTTTACAGGGTATGGTAGTCTTGGCTGGAATTTGTTTTCATACAGGACTTGAAGAACTCTGCTCCATGCTTTCCTTCCCTGCATGGTTTGTATAGAGAAGTTGGCTGTAATTCTGATGAGTTTTCCTTTGAATGTGATCTGCTTCTTTTCTCTAGTGGCTTTCAGTATATTATTCTTGTGTTGGATTTCTGGGATCTTGACTATTATATGTCTGGGTGTGTTTTTACTTGCGTTGAAGTTATTTGGTGTTCTGTATGCTTCGGTGACCTGAATGTTGGATTGTTTCCTCATATTTGGGAAGTTTTCTGCGATTACTTCTCCCCAAATTCTTTTTATGTCATTTGTATTGATGCCTTAATTCTCATTGATGCCAATTAATCTCACATTGTTCACCTGGCGTCATCTTGCAGATGATGGATTATTTTTTCCTGCATCCTCATTGTTTTTAAGAGATCCTTTCTCACCTTTTCACTAGCTGCAGCAGCATCTTCAAGATCTGAAACTCTGTCTGTGTTTTCACTCAAATGGTTTTGTAAACTTGTGATTAATATTTTCAGTTCTTCTATATCTCTTTGACTCTATTTCATGTGTTCTGTTTCTTTTCTGTATTGCTCATTCAAGGAATCCATCATATTTCTGATCTCTATTTTTTTATCCATGTCTTCTTTAGAGGTAGTTATTAATTTTTTTTCTGCAGAGTTTCTTCCAAGTTGATTTTCCTCTGCATATTTCCAGACTTGTTTCTGTATTTCAGATGCTGTGATTTCAAATAATTCTTTTTTTTCAAATAATTCTTTTTTGATTTTAGAAATTATTTCTGCTTTGAGTTCCTCATGACCTTTCTCCTGTTGTTTCTTTGCTTCAGATGCTGTTAATTCATAAGTTTCAGCTAGAATAGTGCTCTCTGCACTTGTTCTGGGTGAGCCTTGGTTTTCCCCCTGATGTTTCTGCATTTAATTATTTAATTCAGATTCTATGTATTCAGTTATTTCTTTTTTTTATTTCAGGAATTAATTATTGTCTGAGTACCTCTATACCTTTCTGCTGTTGTTCCTTTGCTTCTGCTAATTCATTCATTTCAGCTGAGCTAGTATCCTCTGCTCTTACTGGAGAATTTGAGGCCTGAGATTACATTTTTCTCCTTGTCTTTGTCATTTTGTATAGTACTGATCTCTGACCTTTGGTGTAGAGCTTTGGTGCAGCTATAACCTTAGCATGTAATGAGATCTGGGTGCCAGTCTATTAAGTTTGAGATTATCCAGTTATGCCTGGTCTAGATCTAGCTATTGTGCTCAGTTCCTTTTTGCAGCAGAGCTCCCCTCTGTTGGTTCCTGGCCAAGCTGTGTCTGGGGCTCCGGGAGATGTAACTCTGGCGTGGTGAGCCTGGAACTCTCACTCACCGGTCGAGCCACACTGCTGGTATTTTTACTTGGATTGCCTGGCCATTGTCACTAAGTTTGTTTTTCCTACCCATGGGCAAGGGAATAATATCTAAGTGGATCTCCTTTTTCAGAGTCCTATGGTTATCGATGTGGAGATCTTTTGCTTTCTTTGTAATACTGACTCCTAAGTATTTCATTTTTTGCAGGCTATAGTGAAAGGCGTTGTTTCCCTACTTTCTCCTCGGTGAGTTTGTTATCTGTGTACAAGAATGCTGTTGATGTTTGAATGTTGACTTTGCATCCAGCTCTGTGACTGAATTTGGTTATTAAATCCAAAAATCTTCTGGTGGAGTTTTTAGGGTTTTCTATGTAGAGTGTCATGCCAACTCTGAATAATAATTTAGCTTTTTTCCCTATCTTTATTATTTTTGTTTCTTTCTCTTGTCTAATTGCTCTGGCTAATGTTTCCAGAACTGTACTGAACAAGAGTGGTGACAGTGGGCATCCTTGCTTTGTTCCTCTGTTTAGAGTGAAGCCTTTCAGTTTTTGACAGTTTAGTATAATACTGGCTGTTGGTTTGTCATAGATGGATTTTATCAGATTGAGAAACAGACCATCTATCCCGCTTTTCTGTAGAAATTTTATTATATATGGGTGTTGTACTTTGTCAAATGCTTTTTCTGCCTCTTTTTGAGATGATCATGTGATTTTTATCCTTGGCTTTATTGATATGGAATATTGCATTTATTGATCTGTGAAATGTTGAACTATCACTTCATGTCTGGGATGAAGCTTACTTGAAATTCATATGCAATCTTCTTAATGATCTGCTATTGCCAGTATATATATATATATATATATATATATATATATATATATATATATTTTTTTTTTTTTTTTAAGTTGAAGAATTTATTAGGGAAATATGAGAGGCACAGACAGACCAAGGGACAGAAAGAAAATTCTGAAAATGTCTCTTCAAGCCAAGAGGGATACTAACCTGGACCTGTCCAAAAAAAAAGTGAAAGGTCAGCAACATTCGCTGGCCATCATTTAGTGGGCCTGAGGGGCTCGGCTAGGACATCCCACTCTACCCTCACTGAGGCCAGCAACAGGCGAAAGCAGTGATGGGAGCTGAAGGAATGTTTTGGGGAAGTGCCTCATGGAGGCCGGGCTCCGGGCTCTGGACGCCTGCGATGCACTGCGTGATTCCTACCCTCTTGGAAGGTAAGTGCCTGAGCTGTTTCCAGGAGGCCCCTGGACTTCTCCCTGCACCACACCACTGTCAGCTGTACATGGCAAGGCACAAAGCCTGGGCCTTCAGAAACAGAAACATGAAACAAAGCTCTGCTGCTCTTGAGGGAGGAGAGGAGGAGCTGGGGATGCGGGGCGCCCTCCAGGAGCCTGTGTTCTGTAAAGTCCATCCCCGCAGCAGGCGGCACAGCCCTAGGTGGGAGTCTCATCTTTTGTCACCACCTACTCTTCATTGTACTCTCTTCTCACTCCAGCACTGTCAGCTTCTCATTCAGGGTTATGAGTCTTGAACAGCAGGAAATATCGAATGAGTTAAGAAAATCCACGATTTTCTTGGTGCTGCTGCTGCTGCTGCTGAGTTCAGTGTATTCTGGGTTCACCCAGTCCTGGTCAGTCTCTTGCTGTGCAGGGTCCTCTTGCTTTCAGGTGCTTTAATCTGCTGAGCTACTTGGCCAGTCCAAGTTCTGATATTTCTTTGGTGACTTTTTTCTAGTTGATCTATCTGTGATATTGGGGTACCGAGGGTCCCGTTATAATTGTGTGTTTATTTGATTTTTCATGTCTGTTAATTTTTTTTTTTTACATAGTTGAGCATGCTGGTATTTAGCAGACATATATTTAGATTGTTATCCCTTACTCTTGGAGTTTTCGTTTAACAAGGATGTAGTAACTTTTAGCTTGAACAGTTGGTCTTGACTTGAAGTTGACTTTGTCTGCACATAGCTACCCATTCTTTTTCTGGGTTCCTGCCACATAAAATATTATTTCCATACTTTGACTTTCGGTCTAGAGATTTCATTTGGAGTTAAATGTGTTTCTGGTATGCAGCCTATTGCTGGATCTTGTTTCTTAATTCATTTTGCCAGGCTGTTTCTTTTGATGGTGAATCAAGGCCATTTACGTTGATGGTTAGAACTGATATGTTTTGGCTTCTCTTTGTCATATTGCTTTCCTGTTTTTGGCTCCCTGTCTTTTTCCCTCTGTTTAATTGCTTACCTTCCTTGGTGGATTTTTTCTATTGTTATTCTTGGGTCTATAGCCTTTGCTATCTCTTTCTAAATTATTCTTCAAAATGTTTTGGAAAGCTTGCTTGGTGTTTACAAATTTCTTACACTGTTCTTTGTTGTGGAAGTATCTTATTTCTCCATTGATTTGGAAAAATGGCTTTTCAACATACATCAATCTGGTTTGGAGTTTATTTACTTTTAGGACTTCATTCCAAGTTCTCCTTCATGTAAGGAGTTGTGCTGAGAAGTCTGCTGTGACTCTGATGGGCTTGCCTTCAATGGTAATTTCTTTCTTTTCTCTAATAGATTTAAACATTCTGCTCTTGAGCTGAATTTCTGGAGTCTTCATCATTATATGAATTGGAATAGGTTTACTTTGGTCTTGGATAACTGGAGTTCTATATGTGTCACTTATCTGAATGTCAAATTATTTTTTCAGGCTTGGGAAATTTTATGCCACTATTTCCATGAAATTTTTATTTAAATGTTGTTTGTGCTGTCTCTTGCTTTTTTACTGACTTTTTTTTTGTGTGTGGAACTGGGGATTGAACTCAGACCTTTGCACTTGCCAGGGAAGCACTTATGCCACTGAGCCATCTCCCCAACCCCTTTTTACTCACTCTGATCAATCTTATGTTCTTCTTTGCATCATCTTGCAGCTGTTGGATTGATTTTTTTATGATCATTTGCTATTTTTAAGAAACACTGCTTTTCATGATCCCTAAGCGCAATTCTGTTTACTGTATCTGATGCTCTGTCCTCACCTTCACGGGAGTAGGTGTATTTTCCATGGAACTTTTGTCTCCTCGCTCTGTTTGCATCTGTCTCATGAATTCCATTTCTTTCCACAGTTTCCATTATTTTCACAAGCTCCACTGTTTTTTTATTCTGCATCTACTACAGATTCACTGACAAAGCCCTTCCTTTTGATCGTTGTTTATTTTTTATCTTAGAGACTATTTGTGGTTTGATTTTCTCTATGGCCTCATTCATCATTTCATTTTTAATTTTTAACTTCTGCTGCTACCATTTCAGGATGCTCAGGTGGATGGCTTCTGAATTCTTCTATCCCTGGACTTGTTCTGAGTGGCCTGGAGATCTGGAGTTGCATTTTCTTCCTTCACCCTGTCATTTTCTGCTTTTTAAAATTTTAGTTTGTTTTCTGCTTTAATGCTTGTGTATTGCGTATGTAGGTAGCTTTATTACTAGTTTGAGGCTTCCCTGGGCTAGACCTATTTCGCAGGGATGTCTTCTCGAGTGGCCTTCATGTCTGTCCCAAGGTCCTGCCTTCCCAGTTTATGGGGATGATAAGTTGCTGTCTAGTGGGCTCAACACTTAGTCCTTTGGTGCTGAACTGTGGTGATGATTATGTCCCCAGCCAATCACAGTATTGTCAGACAAGGGAGAACAACTGATGGCAATGTGTGTGACAGCAGGCTGAAGGGGTACACTTGTAGAAACAACAGTTTTTTTTTTTTTTTTTTGCGGAACTGGGGATTGAACTCAGGCCCTTGCGCTTGCCAGGGAAGCACTTATTCCACTGAGCCATTTCCCCAGCCCCTTGAAACAACAGTGTTAAGCATAGCCTAGAAACTGACAAAGTGTGGAAACTATTATTTTTGTACATTTAAGTATTGAACAAGATCTACAGTAATACAACAAAATTCAACACAATCTGGGAACTTATATCTATGAGTTTCTCCTTAGTAAAGTGATTTCACAGTGTGTATATTTATTTGAGGGGGAAAGTCAAGAGGGAAAGGGGTAAAAAAAGTAGAACAATAACTGAAGAGAAATGTAGTGGAAGCAAGAGTGGAGGACAAAGGTTGATCATTTAAACCTTAGTGCACAGGAGACAAGGACAGGAGAGAAAGGATAAAGAGAAAGCCAGGGAACACTGAAGCAAGCCTGGGGGACTAGAAACAATGTTCACTCATATGAAAATATTTCAAAAATCAAGAAAGAATTGGGGAAGAAAAGAAAGGTGAATAAGATAATACAAACAATAAAAATTAAAAATTAAACAACTATAGAAAAAGGAAAACAAAACAAGCAAACAAGCACGACAGAACAATAAAGTGGTGCCCTCAGTCCTGCGGTAGCGTCCGAGAACCCGAGTCTGCTCTGGGCACCCTCTGAGTGCGCAGTAGGGTGAGCGCTGGCTGTGGGCCTGAACTTAGCCTTCAGATGCGTGGGCTGGGGCCAGTCTTCAGCCAGAAGCTTTCTGCAAGCGCCTCAGTGGCCCACCCACATCTCCTTACCCCTTGTGCCTCAGGTCTCTCCCCCAGTGGCTGTGGCACCTTTGGAGAGAGACAGCCTGAGGCTGCTCCGGCCTGGTGTGCTGTCGGCCCCTCCCAGCCCTTGTACAACCTCCTCTGTGCACTCAGCGCTGCCTCACTGCTCTCACGCTTCTGGGCAGGGCAGGGCGCGTGCTGCCTTCCCGCTCGCTGTCCCGCCATGGCCCGAAGCTGCTGAAATCCTGCATCCCTCTCTCACGCAGGCACGGAGGGTGCTGTGGCTGCACTCATGGCCTTCACTCACTACCTGCTACTGAAGCACCCTGACCTGTTGTCACTAGAGGTTCCTGTAAGTTGCTATGGTACACAAAAAAGAAGAAAGAAAGAAAAGAAAATGAAAAAGTAAAGCAACTGGTGGCCTCCTGGCCACTCACTACTCCAAAAGGCGGTGAAATTTGCTGCCAGCTCAATGTCCTGTGTTTGGAGGAAGGCAAAGGAGGTGAGCGGCCTTACATCTCAAATCTCTTGTGCCGCTCGGGAGCTTCCCAGGGTGGCAGGTCCGTCTCTGTGTGCAGGCAGAGGTCCCATAGGCAGCCCCGTCCTTCGGGCATCAGGGCAGTACCTGTTAGATAGCGTGCGCTCCGTGTTGCACAAGTGTTCTGGAAAGCGAGTTGCTGTGGAAAGATGTGTCATGAGCTAGCGAAGCTGGTTACACAAGAGCTCGATGAGATCCTGGAGCAAAGCGTCTTGGAGTGGATGACCAAGCTGGCTTCCTGGGCCGCGTGTTTGTATTCCCTCTGAGATCAAGGTTTCCTCTTCCATCACCCTCTTTCTATCCTAAGTCTAAATTGTCTTGGACTTCTGCAGGACACCTGTACTTGTCCTCAGTGGGTAATCTCTTATGTGTGTTTCAGAATTGGAAAGTGTCAGAAAATGGAGGCCATCTTTTGAGTTTTACTAGCCCTAGAGAGAACTTTCTAGAGTTCTAGGTTTTAGACAAGTTAGCCCCATGAGGTTAGATGTGGGTCTTTTTCTTCGTTTTCAGTTTCATTCATACATGTTCGCAATGCGTAAGTATAACATTTGGGGGGAGAGTTGGACATGCACAGGACACAGCTTCACTCTTTGGGTCCCCTTCTGTCCCTGCTCCATCTCCTAGGCCCTTTACCATTACAAAGGAGTGAGTGCTCTGTTTCTTATCACCTGTCTTTCATTTTGCTCTTAATTCTTTTTACTTTGGGCTTCTCACACAAGAGAACCATGCAGCATTGAAGCTGTGTGTCTAATTTTTTCAGTTTAATTTACGGTCCTCAGGTACTTCCCCTTTCCTACAAGTGACTCAACTTCGTCCTTTTTTTGTGTCAGAGCACCGCTCCCCTGTGTAAATGTCACCTTTTCTTTATCTACTCATCTGCTGGTGGGCTCCATTTAGAGAGTCGGACAGAGCACCAAAATGGTTACAGAGCATGTGGGTAGCAGGGAGCGGCTCTGAAGCCATGCAGGACAAAGCTGTCCCACAGGGGAGACACTGAGTAGAGACCTGGAGGTTCCTGTCCTCTCAGGCCATGTGTCTGTGGGAGACTACAGTGAGCAGGGCCGGACAGCAGGAAGTCATCCCTGTGCAGGAGCTTATGTGGCCGAGGGTCCGTGGCCTCTGCAGACTGGGCCAGACCTGAAGTCTCCTGTGTAAGCTCCTCCCACAGCCATGGCTATGGTAGGGGGGAGCAGCCCTGGACCAGTCAGGAACCCTGGAACAAGTCCGGGACCCCGTCACCATCCTCGCCTGACTCTTGGGCCCCTGTGTCCGCTGTTGTTTCCTGATGGTCACGTCCCACAAGGCCTCTCTGACCTCAGGCTGTGAGGTCGGGTGGTGCCATGCTAGTTTCTGTGGTGGAGTGAAGTTGTTTCCTTCTGACCTAGGGCCACAGAACTGCCGGTGTGTGGGACGAATAAGAGAGGGGAAAAATCTCTATCTGATTTGATGAAGCAAGAAGTTCTTTCAGGGTTCGGGGAAAAACATTTTATCTGATTTGACAAAGCAAGTTCTGTAAAGTTTCATTGCTCTTGAACAATGTCTAGGAGCAAAAGTTATCTCTGATAATAGAAATCCCAGGAGCGTAGGACAGCTTCCTGAGAGCATAGACATGCAGGGGCTTTCTGAGAAAGACTAGAAGCTGGATTTTAACTGCTTTATAAGGAGAACAGAATGCAAAGCAGGCAACATCCACAACAGATCCCCGAATCCAGTCAGTCTTGGCAGCCCACAGCCCTTACACAGAGCGCTGCCCAGTCCTCATTGAGGCCCGGGAAGTTTGTATTTGTAATCTCATGGAAAAGGTATTGAAATTCTAGTGCATTGTTTCCAGGCTGCCACTGTCCATGCAACCCTCAGTAAGAATAAAGACACGAGGGCACATTGGTAAAAACGGGGAACCAATAACAAGGGCCATAAGTCCAGTTCCAAAGATGGCTGCCTGGAACCAAGGGCACAATCCAGGGATAAACCGGTGTTTTCATAGTGTGTGACAGGAGTGGCTTGAGGACAAGCAGTGGGAGGCAGGTGAGTGCTGAGAGCTGGGCCGGCAGGAGGCCTGAGGTCACCTCTGCAGTATGCAGACAGGACATGCAGAAGAGGTGCTCTGTACAGCACCACTGAGGTCGTGAGTAATGCTCTGGGGTCAGTGCTTCAGCTCCGACGTGTGAGCCTCTGTGGCCTGGGAATCACAGACACTTAGCTTGAGGGTCTGTCCAAGCCAGCAGCAGGGAGCATGGTTCCCATGGGTTTTGTGTGGGAGCTGTGTGGGACTGAGGAAACACTGCACTGCTGTCTTTTCTTCAAAGACTGACAGGGGCAGCTCAGCTGGGCTGATCTGCACTGCTCAGGGACAACTTAAGGGATAAGGGAATGTTGCAGCCAGCTCTGCCCATGTCAGCGCGAAATAGGGTCAAGCTCACCCAAAACGAACACAAAAGTTCCTCCTTCATGGAGCTGCCCAGGGGGTCCTCCACACCCCTAACTTCCATATCCTTAAAACCCACAAGGAGGAAGCTTCCCACTTTATTCTAACAGCTGTGTGCTATCTCTTGCCATACTGCAAGGGACTCTCAAGTTTAGCAGCTTGTACCACCTCTCAGCATCCCTGAGGGGCAGGGGTCTGAGTGACCCACCAGGTTCAAGGACCTGCCTCAGGGTCACTTACCAAGTTGTGGTCAATTTGCTGGCCCCAATCTGTCACCTCTGGGCACTTGGCTAGACCAGGCTCTAGGTCCATGTGTCCCTCTGAAGCTTATCTTGCAGACCGGAGTCGAAGCTGGGCACTGTGTGCCTCTTGTCACCTAGCCCTGGAGGTGGCTTGCAGCCACCTTTTGCAACCATCATAGTTCACAGTGACCTGCTTTGGTGCAGACGACCATTCAGGGAGCCCTGTCCAGGACCCTTGTGCTCCTTCCTGGGCTTCGCCTCTTCAGGATTAGAGAGAGACAGGTACACTTCACTAAAAGTGGAAAACTACACAGTTTAAGGATACTTCTTCCAATCTTTGTTTTGGAGAGAGAATATCACCTTCAAATTTTTCAGAATCAGATTATTTTTGTCCAGATGAACACATGGCTCCAAGCTCCATAAGTCTCAAGTCAATCACCTCTGTGAGTTCTCAACTAAGGTCCTTTCTTGTGCTCTAGAGTAAGGGAGAGAAGTGAAACACACAAACCTCCATGGCTATTGGCCATGTTAATTTTGGGAGTAGAGAGAGATTCTATCAGGAGCCCAGGGAGGTGGGTATCAAGGCAGCTTGCTCCAGGGAAATGAAGCACAGCCTGCCCTAGCCAGAACACAGGGGTTTTTATGCTGCTGCTGGAAATACACAGGATCTGAACAAACTTCTTATGGTAGGATCCTACATTAAGATTGAGCATTGTTTTCCCTTAAATGTGGTGAGGAGGACAAGGGCCTAGGACGAGGCAGAGACACATCAGCTGGCTTGGGTATCAAGGGGAGGTGCTGGTGAGCTGTTAGGCTTGCTTTGAGTTCTCACTCTAATCTGAGTTTCCTTTCCTTCATAGCAGGTAGGACCCCTTTAGCAGCCTTTCAAGCATTTGCATCATAGGACATTTCTATTCTTAAAGAAACTGCGCCTTTGGAGGTCAAAGGAGTATCTTGTTAGTCAACACGGCCCTAGGGTTGCAGGGGTGGGTTGTAGCAGCCAGGTGAAAGCACAGGAGGTTCTGGACATGGGAAGATGGGTAATCATGCGGCCAGGAGGGCGAGACAAAAGTAAACACACAGAGAAAACTAGATTAGCATCCACGTCTCAGCCCATTTTTAAAAAGATGCAACCACGGTAGCTGCCTGGACCCTTGGTGGGGCTGGCTGAGCCCGTCTGGGGACAGGTTGTGAGGACAGCTGGGCAAGTGCTGCCTGCAGGGGATGCAGGACAGAGCCCTGGTGGAGGTGGGGCCTGAGCGAGGCCATGAGGACGGCCACGTGGCATGCAAGCCTGGAGCTAGAGACACCGTGTTTGGGGGATATTTGGTGTAAACTGATTTCTTGTGCCCACCTGGGAAGAGGCTGCGCTTTGAGTTGAGCCTGAGTAGACTAGAGATGGCCCTTCAGGACACAGCAGCTGGAGAAAGAAACACCCACCATGTGAGAGGGAGCCCAGGACTCAGCTGGTGGCCCCGAGGCATCTGCGCTGCCATGGCGTGGGACCGCTAGCGAGCTGTTAGGAGCAGGACTAGTTTTCCAAGGCAAGAGGAAGACCAGCTAATTTCTGGAATTGGTCAATTTAGTGAAATTTTAAAAGATTTATTAACATATAATAGTTGTATACTGTGATACTTCAACAGACATTCAGTGTGCATGGACCAAGACAATTGACATGTTAGATCTGAATTAGTTTGGTTTGGCTGCAGAGCAAAGCCACTGTCGCCATTTGGTCTTGCACACAGGTACACACACACACACACACACACACACACACACACACACACCCCTCACTATTGCAGACACCGTATTGTTCGTTCAGAAGCACCAGTCTGCTGTTCTCATTCCAAGCGGTCAAGCTGGGACACTTCGGAGCTGTCCCTCTTGTCGGAGGGTGGTGGGCTGTCACGGGTGCCCTTCTTCTGTCTGGGGTCTCCTTCCTGCAGCAGTGCTCCCTCTCAGGGCTGCATTCTCGTGGCATGGAGGCCCCGAGCTGAGCCACCCTGAGGCACACTGCCCAGGCTCCGGCAGGTGGGCACATCAGCTGGGAGCTGGGGGCCGCCCCCGCCAAGGCCCTTGCAGTCAGAGCAGTCCCTCAGATAAGGCGGCCTGAAGCCTCATGTGGCTGTGGGGGTCTCTGTATCTCGGATCACATATGGCCTCGATCACTGACCGTGGAGGACTGCGGTGGACACTGGCCTGGTATCTAACAACTCCTAATATGGGCACTAAGATTACGCTGACTCAGCTTGATCTCGCTGCAAGTACGTCAATGCCAATAATGGAGATGGTCTGAAAGATAAATTGAAAAGCACAGGTCACTTAGGTTTCTGAATATTGCGATTGTAGTAATCAGAAAATGGAAAAAGATATCTAGAAATCTAGAACCATAGCTCAACGAAACCAGAAAGATGAAACATTTCCACTTTTGATAAGGAAACCCACTTTAATTTTCAAAAAAAAATTGAGCTCATTGCAAGTGTCTCAGTTACAGTCCACGTTTCGGGCTGATAAAACGCGGCAGCCCTTCTCTCTGTTTCCCCAACCCGAGTCCCTCGCGGTCAGGTGCTTCATCCTCTCCTCTATCGCTGTCAGTGAGGGAGCACAGGTGAGAGCTGTCCAGAGTACTGCTTTGGCATACTTCCAGCTCTCTGGCAGTGGACAGTGAATGAGAGAAGACTGCATGAGTGACCACGCCCCTGACAGAGGCTGTACGGGGGCTGACAGGGTCCTATCTTCCTCTCCTTGCTGTGTGTTTCTGCCTTTTCATGTGACGTCCATCAGGAGAGGACAAGAGGTGTTTGTCACTCTTGGTGGGACAGAAACCTTGACACAGTACAAAGAGAGAAGGGGTAAAGGTCAGGCCTGCTCAAACCGTGTTCCTCACTTGACACAGATGTGACATTTAGATGTGGTACATGTTATCGACAGTTCCATCTTTTCATACGTGTTCTGAAGGTTGCTTTAAAAGATTTCAAGCCTAATTGTGAAGAGCAGAAGATCAACATGTGATAAAATGGGCAGCGTTCATTGTCATGGGTGATGCTTTACCCGGATTAGTCACTGAATATTGGTAACAGGGACCATCTTTTAAGAAGTGTAGAGAAGTCAGAAAATATCCCCTAAATCACACAGCTAGAGGGGAGAAACTAGGATGCAGCAAGAGCTGCCGTTCTCTGTCCTTACTGAAGGGCTGCTGGGTGGCCTGTGCTGAATGCCCCGAAGCCGCCAACACTCAGGGAAATAATTTCATGAGCAATAAAATTATCGTAGACAGAATTCTAAAGAGGCATCTGCTGGGGGCATGGTGCAAGAGTTCCATCCTGGGGCTTGTGGGTTCTGGTGTTATCTTGTGCCAACCACTACCCTGGGCAGTGTCATGGCCTCTCCAAGCCTGCTGCCTGTCTCCCATGCAAGGCCCGTGCCCCATGAGCCGGGCATCTAGTCAGTCCCACAGCCAGTGTGTGTCAGAATCGTCACTGGTTTGGCACCGGCACCCACAGGAGGGTGAGCTGCAGAGATATGCATGTTCCCTCTGCAGCTCAGCTCTAGGGAAGTTACCCTCCAGGCTGCTCTCCAGGGGCACAGAGTGGGCTGTTGCCTAGAAGAATGTGGGGAGGTTTTCTGAGAAGTGCACCCCAAGGGCAGTCACACCAGGTGAAATGCGAGTATAGGTGGAGATAAGGTGAGGCTGCAGGTGGGGTCTCACGAAGATCTCATGAGCAGGGCGAGAGGGCCCTGAGCCTGCACACGGTGCCCGGGAGCAGGGTTTCTTCACTATCAGTTCATCAGTCACTGGGTTCCTGCATCTCAGCTGATAAGGAAAATGGGAGGATTTTAAAGATAGGGCGGCTATGGTATTTTGCATAGAGCTACTAAATAGGCTTCTAGGGTTGATGAACACTGTTGGTAGGAACCTGAAGAAGAAAGAACTCAAGTGCGACTGGCTGGTGGTAAGCCTTCGGGGTATTTTTTAATGTGTATTTTAAAGGGGCCAGAATGTTAAAAGACAAATTTAGAGTGCAATGGTTATTATTATCCCCTTTTGATTGTGAGAAAAATAATGTTACTGATGGGAAAATGGAGTAATTGACGAGGTCCTTCAGTGAGGCTGGCATGGTACTGAGCTTAGGTCTAATGGGCAGGGAAAGACCCGAGTGCGGACCAAGTCAGCGGGCGTCTGCCTTCTGTGCTCAGATGCTTCTATTCCAGATTGGCTCTGGAATCCACAACATCTGGAGGTGGGACAGGAAGCAGGCCTCTCGCATGACTCAGGAGTCTGGCGGCCAGAAGGGGTGAGGGAGAGGTCTTGGCTGGGCAAGCAGGCTCAGGCCATCAGAAGAAGCGCGGGAAGCATGCCATCCTTGGAGTGGGCGGGCTGCCGGAGTTGGGCAGGGGTCTCACTGCTTTCCCTTTTGTCACGTGCGGCTTTGGGTCTGGCTCACAGCCCTGTTCTCCTCTCCGTGAAAGCTGCTCAGCAGTGCGGGCAGCCAAGGCTCTCAGCGCCTCCCAAGCTCCTCTTCCCAGCTGTGTGAGGACTTGGGGGAGTTTTCTGACTTTTCCACATCGCTGGCGCCACGCACAGTGTGGTCAGGGATCAATAGCCAGTCAATGTAAGGTGTCCGCCAGACAGCACTGTAGACACGGAGCATATGTAAACAGCACACCTGTGTCAGGCCTGGAAAATAATTTGAGTAGCTGCTGCCCTTCAGTCTGTCTACTTTTCTCCTGTCCTGTGTCAGGATTCCTGTCCCACCAAGACAAACAAAAACATTTCTTCTTACTTTGGGATCCCATACAAAAACGGTAGAAGTACACAGCAAGGAGAGGCGGGTAGCGTCCAGTCACCTGCCATGCAATCCCTGGCAGACGCAGGATCACACATGAGGTCATCATCATTCATTATCCGCTGACAGAAAAGTGGAGAAAACACAGCCATGCCATAAGCTAACCCCCTGCGACGCTCTGCCCATGATGTGCCCAGGCATCCTAAGGGCATGGGAGGCCTGCTCATCTGTGGCCACAGCGGCTGGTCCAGATCTGAGGCCTTCCCACCCCCCGCCACAAACCCTTCTCATCCTTGCTCTTTCATTGGTTCTGGCCGAGCGGTAGCCAGGAACTGTGGGTGTAAGCAGACTCGTGTGTTCGGGCCTGGATGCACTGCCTGTCCCGAGGCAGCTTGTCCAATTCTAAGCTCTGGGAGTCTTTGCCTATCAGGCAGCATATTGGTGCTAAGGCCATGCTGAGTGGCCTCTGAAGATTCTGTGATGGGAAGAGCAAGCAGCACTGCCCTGCACCAACAGTGTGAGGAATACAGCCCGGATCACTCACTGCTCGCTTTCGCTTTCCTGATGCCCTGCAGACAGGCTGCTGCGGCTCTGATCTGAGCACTGCAGGACCCCGGCAGAAGCGGGGGTCCTCTGCTCCTGAGCAGGCTGTGGGAGAGGAGCTGGCCCTGATGGGGTTCCCACCTGGATGCCTCTGTGTGCAGGTGTGGTGCCAAAGCTCCGTGAACATAGGGCCTCCCACGTCCAGATGCTTGCTTTCCTGCAAGAGAACCTTCCGTCTGTGCTTGGAGCTACTTGTCCTATAGCCATGATGATGAGCCTTGCTCTGCCTTCCCTTCTCTATTTTGGATTACTTGGAACACAAAAGCAGATAAGTGTGGAGAGCAGGTGTGGGGGGGGCTCCAGAGTTCTGGGTGACTTTGAGGCAGGTCAGCATCCTGGCGGATGGTCAGGGACACAGGGCAGGACTCGCCAAGCAGAGGTGATACTCAAATTGTGGGTGTACGGATGGGTGTCTATGGGTACCCGAAGTACAGTGGCCTTGTGCTAAGGGAGGGATGGAACCTGCTGGCTTGGAGGGCACTGGAAAAGAAGAGGGCTGTGTGACGGATGGGGCTGAGGACTGGGGTGGGATCACAGGAGAAGCGAGAAACGGGGTCCTGATGGGGGCCTGGTGAAGGCGGAGGACATCCACTGTCCCTGAGGCTGTGGTCCTCCCTGCCCTTGTCACAGCAGAGCAGCAGTCATGTCAGTCACCTCTGAGCTGCTGTTGCTGTCCACCTGGAGCTAAGCATTTTCCATGCAGCTCACCCAGCCATTCTTCGGGTAAGTCTGGGAATGAGGGAGGACACCAGGGTCCCAGCGGCTCATGTTCTCTGCACCCGACTAATGCCGGTGAGCCCGGGGCTCCCCACAGTAGTGTGAGCCAGAAGCCTCGAGGGGCTGGACTTCCAGGACTGGCTCTGGGCTGAGTGTAACTGAGCTGCAGGTGGAGGGACAGTGGCCCGACAGGAAGACACAGGGGAAGGGCAGTGTCCACCAACTGTGACTGAGTGTGGACAGCCTGCCACTAAGCCCCAAGGAGGGTGGGTACTTGATGCAGGTAACTTTGTGCCTTCTCCCAGGAGCCAGGTGTCAGGGTTTGTTTGTTTTTTTTTTAAGAAAATACAAATATATTTTTAAAAACATTAGAAATAGTACAAAGTTTCCCTAAATAAAATGACAGGAATTCAACAATAGTTGTTATATTGGATATTGTTGCCCTCAAATTGTTCAGGTTATCAGATATAAGCCTGTGAGATTGGTCAAAAAATATAAAAATTAGAAAGGAGAGAGAAAAACATTAGACATTGACTGCTTTCTTAAGTAGGCAAATTGAAATTAGCAGCAACATTACTCAAGCCATCCTGTCTATAGACATATATGTTTCTTTTCCCTTCTTTCTTTCCTCCTTCCCTCCCTCATGCAGCTGTTCCTTGCTTTGAACAGCTGTTTCCCTTTCAAGTTATCCATTGCACCTTTCAGATCCTGTTTACTGCTTCAGGTTCTTGTGCTAACGAGACAATATGGCGCTCATACAAGAGTGTCTGATTTATTTCACTGATGAGTTTGGTCTCTAGTTCATCCACTTTCCTATAAAAGGCTCGAGTTTATCTTTTTATAGCTGAGTAATATTCCATCATATAAAAATGCCACATCATTTTTATCCATTCCTCAGTTGGTGGGCATTTGGAGCTGTTTCCAAGATTTAGCTATAAACATGGGTGCACATATATTACTGAGGTGTGATGATTTTAGTTCTTCCGGAAAAGTACCCAGGACTTGAATAGCTGGATGGGACAGGCCCTTTAATCCCAGCTCTCTGAAGACTCTCCGTGTGATTTCCACAGTGGTTGTACTACAAGATGAATCAGGCCTGGCTCTGAGCCCCACCTGCAGCTCCCGAGATGAGGCTTGGCCCACAGAAGGGCGGGGCTGCGGTTCTCCGATTCCTCACTCTTCGTGTCCTCTCCAGAGGCCACTCAGCACATCCTAAGAGTACTCCTCAGACTGGGTGCTGAGCAGATCAAGTGCCCTTAGCGCCCGCCTGTCTTCGGTCCACTGTTCCTTGGCAGCCTCAGAGCCTAGAGGCACCTGGTCCAGTGTGGTTCCCTGGGCTCTGCACATGGAGCTACGGACACACTGTTCCCTTCTGAACCTCCCCGTCTTTGCTTCTTAGTGAAGCCTACAGTCGATCAGTCCTGGGCCGCATCAGTCGTAGTTGTTGTCTTTACCTCACTTGTGTTTGAGTGGTGGTGGTCTCTTTTCATTTGAATTGCCCTGACATTCACCCAGGCTCTGTGGGGTCATTTTAGACACTGACACCAACTCTTAAAAGAAGCCATAGAGATTGTGCATTAAAAAAATTCCACAGTGAACTTGCCCCCACACAGCGTGAATAATTGTTTCAAAATTGGCCCAATTAAGATTTTGAAAACAAAGCTGTTCTCAAATCTCGTGACCATACAAATGCCATTACAGTAGGTTGGCTCCTGCTTGTATCACGGAAATGCTTTCAGCAAAGGAGATGTCCAAGGTACAGGTGCACTTCCCGCTGACTGCTTGCCCAGATCCCATGATGTCGAGCTGATGGGCGGTTTGTGCCTCCAGCCTGTGCGCTGAATCTCTGGGAATCCCTGGCCGTCTGCCCCACCCCTTTTCTAATTCCGTCTTTGTGGTGAAGCCAGAGATTCCACTCCAGTTAGCATATATTTGGAGATGAAACTGATCTTTAGAGGGCCTCATGCATATACGTGGGCGAGCCACCAAGCACACAGGATGTTCTGTCAAGTGTTGGGTATGTGAAGAGGTCACAGAGGCCGCGGGCACAACGTGGCGAGGGGGCGAATCCCACAGTGCCTGGAGAGGGAGTCCAAGTGTGGGGTGAAAGCCAGCGTGGTCTCTTCGTGCTGAACAGAGGATGATTCGTGTCCCAGGAGGGGCAGCGTGAACACAGGATTATTTGTGGAATTTTCCATGTAGGATTTTGGGACTGCGACTGAGCACAGGGAACTGAAACTTCAGCAAGAACTGCTAGGAGGAGCAGTGCTGCCAAAGGGGACTTAGGCTGTATGAGGGGATTTGCCGAACAAGGGGACAAGAAGAGAAAGAGACTGAAATCGCACAGCTGAAAATAAGGCACCACAGTCAGAAACCTCAGCAATCCTGCCTTCTCGGGGGCAGGAGAATCAGCACAGAAAATGTTTCGGAGAGCTGTGGACGCGGAATGGAGCTTGATGTGATTTGTTAGACTCTTTCTTAAACATTTATCTTTACCTGTCGGTCTCTCTGTCTATCTATTATCTACACCTACCATTTATCATCATCATTTACCATCTTCCTGTTATTTAGTTCTATGCTTTTGAAATTTTCTCTCTCTCCCCTCTAGCTTTCTCCCTGTTTTGCGACAGCATCTCAGCTGTGTCACTCAAGCTGGCCTTGAACCCCAGTGTTCAAGAGCACCCCTACTTTGGCCTCCCAAATGCTGAGATCACAGGCTCCAAAGCTTTGTCACCTTTGCTTTTTAGCAACGGGGCCTGTTAAAATCTCCGGAAGTTACTATTCCCTGGAATGCGCTGTGGAAGGGTAGCTGCATAATCACAAATGTAGCTCCTTCCGCTTCGCTAGCAGTGGGTACAACCCGCTTCAAGCAGCTAGGACTGAGCTCCTTCTGTGAGCACACAGGGTGTGACAGAGCAGCTTGAACAAGTGCCTATCGTCTCAGAACACAGTCGTCATGAAGAGCAGGCATCAAATAAAGGGGGGGCTCGAAAGGAAGGGAAGCTGCCATGACATGGAGGCCAAGTGGCCCAGCAGTGGCCTCCGTGTTCAAATGCATCTGACAAAGGAGTAAGGTGTGCTTTGCTGGTGTGAGCTTTTTAATCATTAGCACCCCCAAGTGTGAGCTGGCACACCAGGGGCCTCTGGCTGTTCACACGCGATTCCCCAGGCTACAAGGCAGGATCCTGGCCCTCTCGCGCCTGCTGATTTTTTCTGGTGTCTTTTGGTTCTCTCATTTTTCTTTCACAACTTGAGGCTGGTGCTGGAGCTCAGAGGTAGAGCAGCCTGAGCCTATGGGGACCCTGGCTTTAACCTCCAGCTTCAAAAGAGCAGACAGAGAAGCAAAAACTAATGAAGGAAAAGCCCCTTCACTGTTCCTGTTATTTTTCTTTTAATTAACTTTAAGAGGGCAGCTCTTCAAAACAAAAGAATCTTAGCAAATGTCAGGGGGTTGGGCTTTCCTTTCTTTTTTAAAAAATTATTTTTATGTGTCCTTGTCAGGGGTGTGTGATGCTAGCTTTCAGCCCGGGGAGCAATAACTGCACACAGCACTATCTGCACACAGCACGCTGGACCCTGCTGTCCCCTCCCCAGCCCACTGCCTCTACCTCCAGGTGCAAATCATTTGCCTTTTATTTTGTTCTTTAATTCATTGATACTTTCCATCTCCCATGGAAGAAAAATCACATTTCTGCACACTGCATTTTCTGGTTTCTGTCTCTAGTCCCCCTGAACTTCAGAAAGGAACCTCGTCTCCCTAATGACTTGGGACTTCCTGTGGTGTCTGCACAGTGTGTGCATAGGGCATGTGGGGAGTGGATGGAATCTCATCTAAAATCCACCCCTCCTGCGGTGTCCCCATCTCAGCCAGCAGCAGTCCACCTGTCCAGGCGCCCAGGCCAAAACTTTCAGGCCCCCTCTTGTTTGCTCTGTCGCTCTGTCCCTCAGCAAAGCTCGGTAGCTGTAGTCTCAAAATATACCCAAAGTCTGATCTTGTCTGGGTGCCCATGATTCCATGATCCTGCACTCACTGAGGACCCCAGCCCCTCCCAACTTGCTTGCCTCCTGCATCTCTGCGTTTTAAAGGGAATTTCCAGCACCCAGAATGTTCTAGCACCTACATCAAATGGGGGTCCCACAATGATCCATGCACACCCAAGTTTACAGCTGCATGCCTCGGGGTAGCTAAATCCTGGAGGCCGCCTACATACCCACACATACCCACATGAATGGGTACATGAAATGTGGTATTTGCACACTGTGGAACACTACGTTGCCATAAAGATGGATAAACTTGAGCTATGTATAGAAAAACTTGGGCCCATAATGTTTAGTAAAATAAACCAGACACACATGGGTCATACTGCAGATTTTTCTTATATGAGAAACACAAAATATGAATAAATTGAAGAGCAAAATGTTATAGATGTACACAGAGAAGTGGGAAAGGGACCAGTAGACAGTGAGGGCCACGGAGGCAGGGGTCACGCTGCACTGCGTCGGTGCTCCGACTCCTCTCGAGGAATGCAGTCACTGTGCACTGCAAACACGGACTCATAAAACAGTTTTGATGGGGAGAAAGAGCGCCCATGTCGGTCCTGTAGATCTCCACGTCTGTCCATCCTCCACAGGGAGAGGGCGGAGTACCGCCCGCTCACCTAGCCGGGCCTCTGGGCCCCTCTGACCGGCTCCTCCGCCCGCGCTAGGACCTGCTCCTCGTTTCAGCCACGTCCGGTCATCTGCGCGTCACGAGCATCACGGCGCGGCCCGCCCGCCTCTCCCGCCTGGGCTCCACTCCCTTCCCGGTGCTCGCCCCACCCCAGGGCGCCCACCTCCGGCTGCTCTCCTGGGTGGCCCCTGCTGTCCTCTTTTGCCTAGACCTTTCCCCGCCTGAACTATTTTATACCATCATGGCAGTACTGGGGATCAAACCTGGGGCATGAGTCAGAGCTCCATATGTGTGGGTATGTAGGCGGCCTCCAGGATTTAGCTACCCCGAGGCATGCAGCTGTAAACTTGGGTGTGCATGGATCATTGTGGGACCCCCATTTGATGTAGGTGCTAGAACATTCTGGGTGCTGGAAATTCCCTTTAAAACGCAGAGATGCAGGAGGCAAGCAAGTTGGGAGGGGCTGGGGTCCTCAGTGAGGAGGAGGAGACCTACATCCTCCCATCGTTTATTTTATTTTACTTTACTTTATTTTTAAAGAGTACAAAATGGTAAAAAATTAGAAATGGTACAAAATTTCATTAAACAGGGCCAGCCAAATAGCTCAGTGGATTAAAACACCTGCAAGCAGGCACAGGGCCCGGAGGTTCAATCCCTGGGGCTGCCGTGCCAGACCCGTCTCCGCGGTGCCCTGAGACAGTGATTGAGACCGAGCGTGGTGGCCCGAGCCTGTAATCCCAGCTCTTGGGAGGCTGTAAACTGGCAGATCACTACGAGCCCGATCCAGTAGTGAGACCCTGAACTCGCTGTACACCCTTCCCTAAAATTAAAACAAAAAAAATTCATTAAACAAAGTAATAGGAATTCGACAATTACTGTTGCATTACATAATGTTATCTTTAATTTGTTTAGGTTGCTAGTTAGAAACCTGCAAAATTGGTAAGAAAGAAAAACAAATGGTATAAGAAGTTAAAAATAAAAAAGTAAATAAAAAATTAAACATTAAGGGCTCCTTTCAATAGGCCAGCAGAAATCAGCAGTATAATTATCTAAACTATCCTGCATATATACCTTAATATATCTTTTGCCTCTTTTTTTTTTTTTTTTTTTTTTTTTTTTTTTTTTTTTTTTTTTTTTTTTTTTTTTTTTTTTTTTTTTTTTTGTGATACTGAGGACCAGGGATTGAACTCAGGCGCCTGAGCTTGCCAGGGAAGCTCTTATTCCACTGAGCCATCTCCCTGACCCCATTTTACTCCTTTTTTAAATTGGCTACTTTGGTTTTTCCTGTTGACTTTAATAACAAGTTACGAGTACCGGATGTAAATCTTCCGCCGGATGTGCGGATGGCAGGTGGCCCTCTGGGTGGCTCAGCTCGGCCCACGCAAATTTCAACCATGTCTTCTGAAGAAATAGAAGCTCTTACGTTTAATGAAGTCCAGATTTGTTATTTTTACTCCGTGGCTAGTGATTTTTATATCTTGCTTAACTCATTTTTCCTGGTACAAGTTATGGAGACTTTTTACAGTGTAATACAAACCATTTTAATTTTATATTTGTGCATAATTTGGAAGATTTTTTTTTCACTTGACCGATTTTTCTATCGTGTGTTGGGGGAAAAATATGTTTTCCCTGTAAACTTGCATTGGTAGTTTTACAAACATAGTTATACTATCTATACTTACTGCAGTCCCTTTTGGATTAGCCTGGGCTTCAATCAATGTCTGTCTTTATACCAGTATCATACTGTTTCCATTGTTTTACCTTTATAACATGTCTCAATGTTAATTTGTGCACGTTCTCCAACTTTGTCCTTATTTTCTTTAAACAATGTTTTGGGATTTCTAAGTATTTTAATTTTCCATGCAGATTTTCCAATTCTCCCCAAGAGTAATATCAGCAGGAGACAGAGAGCTGGAGGAAGCAGGAGAGGAAAAGAAAGGAAGGAAAATTGGATTTGAAAAAAAGAAACCGGCTGTGGTGTGTATGTGTGCCCACTCCGCAAGATGACCTTAGGCTGCACGTACCACAAACATGGACTAGATTTTAAGAAAGCTAAGAAAAATCCCAACAAAAGAACAGGTGGTGAAAATGGCAGTGCCAAGGAAGTTGAGGGTGTGCAATAGCAGTGAGAAGAATAAAAAGCCATGGCTTTTAATTAGACACAGTATGTGCTCAATAATACATTTTCAAAGAGACATTCAGGCTTGAAACTATCTATCTGCAGCTTGGAAATTTCTAATTAAAACTTATTTTTTAGGAAAAACACAGCATGTTTGAAGTTATCATGTAGAGGCCCCCATATGCCCATTTTTTCTACTCATGAGAAATTTTAAGCTAAAATTTTTTTGTGTGTGTGGAGCTGGGAATTGAACTCAGACCTTTGCACTTGCCAGGGAAGTACTTATTCCACTGAGCCGTCTCCCTGGCCCCAATGAAAGTTTTTTGAACAATGAAACAAAGTACTGTCATTAAATGGGAAGAAATCTACCCCCTCCTTGATCTTGTGAGAATTCCTGAGAATTCCTGACCCACTAAAGTTGCAAAAGGCTAGCATAATTTCCTGGTGTCTGGACGGGTTACAGTAAGATGTCACAGATGACGTGCTCTGGGATGTTCTGGCATTACAGCCTGCATGTGGCATGACACTGGCCATTTTGGAAGAACAAACTCACATCATGCTGTCTAATCTGAAAAATAGCTGAGGGCCATTGTCCAGTTGCCGGCAGCTAGCTCTTCCTCTAGCCATGGACATTTTATGTCATTCCATTGCTTTTTCAGAGGCAGTTTCAAATAAATTGATTATAAGTGGGCCCGTAGAAGATTTCAAAACTATAGCCCCAAATCAGGGGAAAAGAGTGCAGTTCAATTTCAGTACAGTAATTTGAAAGTGTAGGGTGGCTGTGAGAAGCCTAGGCCACAGGCAGGCCCCGAAGAATTCTCCTCACTTCTGGAAATTCATGGCTACTTCAATCTTGCTGGATCTGTTCCTAAGTCCACACATTCGCATGTTATTTTCAATTTCTAGTCACTGTTATAGTCAATGTTGGATGCTGTCAGAGTGGTTAGAAGCCAAAATGTTCTAGTCTTCTTTTTTAAGTGGAAGCATAAAATACATTAGACTGGCTTACTTTTTAAAAATAACACAGACTCAGTTATAAAAAGGAAAGTTTTGTCATTATAATTTCTCTGTAAAACCTATCTTAGCTTTGAGTTTCAGAAAGTCCAACTTTTAGTTGGTAAAATGTGGTTCTAAGCTCACCTTCGTGAGCAAGGGGTCCACTGAATAAGTCCTCTCTGTGGGTTTTCATCCTGTAAAATTTGAAAGATTCTAATGACAGGCAACATACAACATTTTCCTTTGTTATTTTTCATTATTTTTTAATCAGAGTATTACACTTTGAATAAAAGATTATATAATAGGTGGTCGAACTATTTCAAAACAATAACTGGGTTTTGTCAAACACTTCTTAAGGATTTAGTGATTACTGCATTAAGACTCCAACTGGTACCTTACCTCTAAAGCCATCAGACCAATACAGATGTGGCCTAGTTCAGTAAACAGATTCACGGGGGCTTGGGAGTTGGCTCAGTAGAATAAGTGCTTCCCTGGCAAGCACAAGGGCCTGAGTTCAATTCTGCCAAAAAAAAAAAAAAAAAAAAAAGAGGAAAATGATAGACAGGAAATAGAAGTAGACCTTTGGGCAGGGGAGATGGTTCAGTGGAGTAAATAGATTCATGTTTTTAACAGATATTATAAGATGTTTTCAGGACACAAAATAGAAAACAACCCTGAGTTCCTATTATTTTGTGTAGCAGATCTTCTGATGCTCACAGAGGCGCAGGCAGGCCCCCAAGGCCAGGCCCCCGAGGCTGTGATCTCAGGCCAGGGAGCACCACAGGATGACATGGAGACCATGAGCCAAGAGGAGTGAGGAGCTGTCCAAAGTCGTGGCCAGCATCTTGGTCCATCTCCCAGGAGCCGCGTGACTTAGCTTCTCTTCCTTGAAGAATTTGATGCCACAACCAAGGGCCAGTTAAACTCTGGGGTACATAAGAAGCGCCACAAGTTCTAACCACAGGGGGGCACAGTTGCTATAAGAAACAGACTGGAAATGTTTCCCCAGAGCCCCACTCAAAGGGACATCTTCCCTCCTGTGACTTGATGATGACGCTTGTCTCTGGAGACAGCCTGCTTGGATCTAAGCTCTGGCCTTAACTTCTCAGAGTTTGTGGCTTGGGGAACCCTGTACCTCAACATTCTGGTCTGCAGAATGGGGATAATGACCACAGTCCTGTCTCGCTGGGTGGCCTGAGAATGAAGACACTATTATTTGCTGTCCTTTATACCTGTGCATGACCTGGACATGGGGGAGGTGCTATGTACAGATAAGCTGCTGTGACTCTATTCTCATGCTGGTCTAGAGTTGGTCCTTTATTCCTTCCCAGCTGGGATGATTTGGAAATAAGTGAGCTAGGTGGGGTGGTGGTGCACACCTGTAATCCCAACACTTGAGTCTCAGTCAGGAGCATCGCAAGTTCTAGGCCACCCTGGGCTACACAGTGAGTTCAAGGCCAGCCTGCACTACATAGCAAGACCCTGTCTCAACAAAATTAAAGGAAAACCAGAAAGTAAACTTTGTCATGCAATTTTGCCATTAATCTTTGTTTTTTACAAGGAGAAAAGAATTTTTAAAGCCGGGTGTGGTGGCGCATGCCTGTAATCCCAGCACTCGGGAGGCTGAGGCAGGTGGATTGTTGTGAGTTCGAGACCAGCCTGAGCTACAAAGTGAGCTCAAGGCCAGCCTGAACTGCATAGTGAGACCCTGTCTCAAAAAGACAAAAAAAAAAAAAAAAAAAAAAAAAAGAATTTTTTGAGGTCACAGCTTGTCATTTCCTCAGAATCAACTGCTTATCTACTCTAATCCTCTATTTCCACAAACTCTTAAGAAAAATTCATTTTTCACCCCAACCTGAAGTTCCCTTGGAACTTGCAGCTGGAGCCTGGACCATTCGGAGATCGGCCGAGTCATACTCTGGACAGTCGACAGCATCTCTAGGCAGCCCCCCAGCCCTGGCTGCTTCTGTTCCTGGTGCCTCATTTCAGTTTTAAAATTCTCCACACCAAAGCTGGCTGAGCCTTTCTGATGGCAGTTGCCAGAGCTATCAAGCAGCATCTGCAAGCTCACCCTGCGGTGCTCAGATCACCCGGAACTAAAGGCCTTAGCATGCAGGAAATAAGCAACAGGCTTCATTGTTCAGCTGGAGCAACTGTGCTAAAGCAGAGACATTATCTGAGTGTTTGTTTTCAAAGGGACCTTGCAGTGTTGTCCCCCAGGTTAAATATTTATGTACTTAGTTCAAGATTGCTCAGTACATGTAGTAAGTCATTTTGGACAAGTCATAGATTTTGGCCAGAGGTCCAGTTTCCTGGGGGGTGGGGTGGTAATTTGCCAGATGTCTTTGACTGTTTAAAATAAAAGAGAGGCTGCTTCTACATAGACAGTTATCCAACAGGAGAAACCAGGACCGCGGAATTTCGTTCTTAGCTTGGCCATCACGTGGGGCTGCCTCCCTGCAGCCGTCAGTTGGGGTAAGCATTGCCTGGAGTTGGTGATGAGGAAAAGATCAGCAGCTTGATCTTGGATGTGCTTTCCT
Organism: Ctenomys sociabilis; assembly: GCA_004027165.1. Classification (NCBI taxonomy): domain Eukaryota; kingdom Metazoa; phylum Chordata; class Mammalia; order Rodentia; family Ctenomyidae; genus Ctenomys; species Ctenomys sociabilis. The sequence continues at coordinate 74,147 of PVKA01003162.1, read as the reverse complement.
GGAGATGGCAGGTGCCGTGCTTGTTCCTGGGTATCTAAATTCCTTCATTGGTCCCGTCCTGCTCCTGATGTTTTAGGAGGGAAAGTGTGGGAAATGATTCTTTTGCTGAAAGAAACATGAAAAAGGGTTTGATCATTATTCTCAGAACTTTAGGTACTTGGTAAGAGCCTCTGGTGATACTTAGGGACAACCTGAGGCAGGAACAAATATTTGAGAGTTTCAGGAAGTTTGGGATAAGTTCTGGCGAATGCTTTAGTTCTGGTTTTTCTTTATTGCTTGGTCGTTTATGAGGATTATTTTCTGGTGTGTCGGGCAGGTGTCTGTGCTTTTGTATAATACTGCATTTCCTAGATTCTGTTGAACTTTATGGTTCTAATATTTTAAAATAAAAACTTATTTTCCTCCCTCTTGGCTTGGGTTCTTTCAGCACATTCTTGCGAGACTGCTACTTTAGATGTGTGCCTGAGCACTGGAAGGGCCACACGGCCCCGAGGTGCGGTCAGAGTGAACCTCTGAAGCTTGCTGGGAGAGCCAGTGTGTGCTTAGTGAATGTGTGTGGATGTTTTTTTCTATTTTGGGGAAGGGTCTACAGGGTGTTCAGGGTCTCACTACTAGATCAGACTTGTAGTGATCTACCTGTTTACAGCCTCCCAAGAGCTGGGATTACAGGTGTGCACCACCACGCCCAGTCTCAATTGCCATTTCAGTGCACTCCTAGGGTGGGGACGGCACAGCAGGACTGGGGATCGAACTCCTGGCCCCCACGCCTGCCTGCAGGCATTTTAATCCACAGAGCTATTTGTCCAGCCCTAAGCGTATGTGGATTGACTCATTTTCTTGCAAGGTCTTGAGTCCTAAAACTCATGGCCATATGAATGCTTAGCTTGTGACTTCATGTCACTTTTTTTTTTTTTTCTTTCTCACCAGAGACACTGATTTTCTTCCCAACTCCAAGTCCTGCTGGGCACTGTGCATGCTCACCGTAGCAGAGTCGCTCTCCGGGACTGTCAACGGCTCTGAGCAACCTCAACGATGAGCAGCCTGCACTTGCACCTGATGGGGACAGCTGGAACCCGGCTTTGCATCCTGGCGGTTCTGACACTTCCCATGCGCTTCACAGTGGCAAGAGGTAATAAGTATTGTTCTACAGCGACTATTTTAACACTTGAAGTGATTGCAGGAACAGTGGCTTTAAGCTCCCTGCCTCTGATTGTTCTAGCTTAATTACCAATTGGAAAAACAATGTTTTGCTCCACAGTTACTCTTTATCACAAGTTTGAAAAGAAGTTTCTGTAATGAGTGTGTAATAATTTCCTGATATTCAAATAAGTTAGATTTCAATGCAATGCATGCATCTAACAGGTGTTACAGGCATTTGATGACTGACACGTAACTTGTGTAGGTAATCAAGGACGCTTTCCCACTGAAGTGGTGTGAGAGGCTATGCCTCATGGGAACTTACAAATCTGTGGCACTCAACAAAGCCTTTCATAATGGTTTACTAGCCTTTCTCCAAGTACCATGACTGTGATGTGTTTTAAAGTTTCACCTCAGATGGACATGTCAAGAGCATGCAAACTCCACGTATGACCTTCCGGGGCCATCTCTGTGTGTTTTAGGTTCATTAAAATGGGGCCTGGAAAATGAAGCTTTAATTGTGGAATGTCCACAAATTGAAAGGTCTCGTTACCCCGTGGACTGGTATAACTTGAAAACAAATGAAAGGATCCCTACTAACAAAAGCGAAAGAGTCTTTGCTTCAGGAGAGCGGCTTAAATTTCTCCCTGCCAACGTGAGCGATTCTGGGATTTATGCTTGCATTGTCAGAAGGTATGATCCCGGAAGTCTTCTAATCTTTGAGCCTGTGGTCTATGTGTGTGTATGTGGGGGTGTCTCAGATGGACACCCTTATCTACACCTTTGTGGGGAAGTTGAATTTGTGAGCTGATTTGAATGAAAGGGAACTTTTAGTAACTTAAATGCTATTATATTGGGTCAGACATAACACCAGATGCAGCTCCAGAAGAAATAGCTAAGGGTTCCTTTCTGGGGCTGGCAGAGGGGCTATGCTTTATCTCAAGAGCTCCAAAACAGTATTTACAACTCTAGATTTGAGTATTATTGTCTTAAGAAGAAAAATGATATAAGCAAAAGCTAGAGTGGGGTGAGGTTATTTTACAATGATAGTAACACTTTCTAATCACCTTATTTCCATAGCCCCACCCAGAATAGGACCGGTTATGCAAATGTCACCATCTATAAACGGCCAACAAATTGCCACAATCCACGTTATTTGATGTACTCAACGATATCTGGATCTGTAGCAAATCCCAAGATATCTTGTCCCAACACCGGCCTCTACACATTGACAGCACCTCTTCAGTGGTTTAAGGTACAAGGACGTCAGAGTGGAGGGGGAATACCAGTGAAAACTGCACCATCAAAATAGATACAAAGGTGGGATTGCTGAGAGCGGGAGGGGCTTTTCGTTTCAGAACTGTACAGCTCTCCAAGGACCCAGGTACAGGCCACACAAATTATTTTTGTTCATCGACAATGTGGGGCCCGACGATGCAGGCCATTACACGTGCCAGCTCACACACAGCGAAAATGGAGTCAGCTATAATGTGACAGCAACCCGATTATTCCTTGTTAAAGGTAAGCTGGGACATTTAGCGAAACTGGACATTGTTGAAACAAAGATGCCCACTGAGTTCCCGCCGGGGTCCTGTTACTTCTGCTTGCCAAGATATTTCCTGATGCCCTAGCAAGGTCATACACGTGCGGAGGGGACCTCTGGTCCACAGCCACACCTACTGTTTCCTGACTTAACTTTTCCAGAGATATAGTAGCCTCGGTGCTAACGTAGTAGTCTTGAATGGCAGTGCGACTGTGTGTGAGGCCTCGGGTCCAAGACCCACAGATCCCCCAGGCCCTCAGACAGCCCAGCCCCCTATGTTAAGTGGCTTGGTGTCTGCATAATGCCTGTGCACAGGGTCCCATCTGCATTGTGTCTGCACGGCTTCAGTCGCCTGACATGATCTAAATGCCTGTAACTGTTGAAGGAATACTGACAAGAAAAGCATCTGCACTTGTGTAGGGTGGAGGTAAGGTTTTTCCTAATATGTTGGATCCTTGGTTGGTTGAATCTGAAAATGTGCAACCTGCAGTTGTAGAGGAGGTTGTACAGGTCACACAAATGTTGCACCGTGATTTTCAATGCTGGCGTGCGGAGCTATTGGCATGACCAATGAGCTCAAGTGGGTCACTTAATATAGAAAAGCACTTTTTTTTTTTCAAATATATGTAAAAAAAATGAGGTGAAAGTGTTCTCAATCACAGGTGAGTGGATAGATCTAATATATGCCAGGTTGGTCTACAGAAGCCAATGAAGAAGCCAGGTCGCATAGTTAATGATTCAGACCAGCATAAGTTTTAGTGACATAAAAAGGGAGAAGAAAATATTGAAGGGCATCACAGGTGGTACGAACAAAGCGTTACTTGCGTGTTTTTCTTACATTAATTTTATTTGCCTGCTATAGGCAGATGAGTTAGATAGAAATAATACAGGCAGTCTGACAGGGCCAGGCCCTCAAAACACCCAATATGGAAGGCAAGATACCTGGCAACTGTGGGAGAGACACCTCCACTGTGGGCCAGCTCTCTAGACGAGGGATTAAGCAAGTGCAGACACACACCGCCTGAGGGACGGCCATCAGGGCCTGATATTCTAATAGGTATTAATCACCTTGACACAGCCAAAAGAATCACTAACCCAGCCCCCTCCGGGCAAAGCCCCTGCTCTGTATTCATGCCCGCTTGCTGCATGACCCGCTTCTCCACTTGACCCCAATTTAATCAATTTCACCCGACCCACGGTGCTTGTAATCTTGGCTGATCATAGCTTTGTTCCACCTCATGGCCACCTAGCAAGTTCCCAGGTTTCGCTCCCTGGACCTGCCTCACTACATGGATTTGCTGCATAAAAATCCCCAGAAAAGGTAGATCCCTTGGCGATCCACTGGGGTCCCCTTCTTTTCCTCTCTTAGACAGCAGCTTTCTTTCCCCCAATAAATACATTCTGCTTTTCACCTTGGGTGCTCCTAAACTTTGTTTTGGTTTTAGAGAACGCAGACTCTGTTGTCTGAGGTGTCTCTGATGCTGGGAGTCTCATTCCCCTCTTTCACTACGTTTTAGTTCTACATAATATCACACTCATCACAGGGCATTTCCCCTATACATAATGTCTCTTTTTTTTGGCAGAACTGGGGATTGAACTCAGGCTCTTGCACTTGCCAGGGAAGCGCTTATTCCACTGAGCCATCTCCCCTCTTCACCTCCCCCTGCTACATAATCTGTCCTGATTCATTTTTCTCCCCATTCCCCTCCTCTCCCGTCAACCCCTTTCCCCACCTTATTTACAAGAGCTTTGTTTGCATTTTTTTCCTTTTTTACCTTATCCCTTTCCTTCCCCCTCCCCATCCCTAGACCCCTCTCCCAGTTGAACATTTTCTATCTACTTCACAATATCTAGTGTATGTTTGGTCCTTACTTACAAAACGTTCTTACTGTTTTGTGTGTTTGTGTGTATGCACGTGTAAATACTTGTGCAGCCTGGAAGAATCTGAGAACAATGTTACGAAACAAGATGGGAAAGCACGAAAGGGCAAAGTGACACATCCTGCGCTCCCTGAGTACTTATATTCACTTCCTGTTTTTAATTTTAAGATAAGCCAGGAGTTTCTATGTTTCCTGTGATGCTGACCCCTACACACAATGGAACAAAGGAAGTGGAAATCGGTAAGAGAATTGTGAAAGGGTGCTGGGACAGCTACAAAATCCTTCCTTGGGAGCTGGGGTGTGGGAAGGGCCCTGCTAGAGTTCTGGTCACAGTACAGGGCCGAGCCAACCCCCAGAGTCCTTGGTGTGGGAGGACGGCACCCACCCCAGCTGTGCGCTGTGGTTTGCATCGGGCTGTGTCTGGGCTACGCTGTGCAGTGTTTTGTGTTCCCATCCCCGTCCTTCTGACCTGCCCCGGAGGTACCAGGGATTCCCACTGTGATGTGGAGAATGCTGGGCTCAAAGATGTTCAAGATGACCTCCCAGGTCACAGGAAGGAATGAGAAGACAGGCGTCCTGGCTCTAACCCCCACCTTCTGGCGTGCTCCTTGGGAGTGCACAGGACTCAGAGGAGTCAGCAGGGGAAGGGCGTCAGGCCTGCCCCCCCAGCTCTCCTGTTAGCCCCCACACTCCCTCCCCTGGGGCAGGCTTTTCCAGTCCGCAGACTTTGCCTGGGGTTTCCACCTTCCTGTCTTGCAGGCTGTTGTCTGTCTCTTGCTGCCCCCACACCCCACCTCCCTTTCCAGAGCACAGGCCCCGGACCCCAGGCTTCCCTCAAGGCCTGCACAGTGCCTCCGAAAGCTGTGCTCTCTGTGTTCTCTGCCCTGGCCTCCCAGGCTTCTGAGTTGTCCACGTGTTGAATCACCCCTACCTCCTCCCTCTCTTCCAGAAGGGCTCCTGGTGCCTCCTGGGATGGGATGGGACGGGATTGGCCAAATGCAGGCCCAGTGGAGCAACAGCCCTGACCCTTTCAGCTCCAGGAGGAGGAGGTTTCCAGTTTAACAAGCTGGGGGCACAGCTGGAGAGCTCTCTCTCTGTACACTTCCGCCCAGATGAAAGGCTGGGATGGGTAAAGCTAAGGCAGCCCACAGAGAGGGAAGTCAGCAGGAGCCCAGTGGTGTGGAGGGGACCAGAGAGAGCTGACTCCACCTTTCAGCTCTGGAAACCATGCCTGGCCTGGGGACAGTGTGAACCCAGGCAGCTGTGGGGCGTTTAGTTTCCTGTAGGGCAGTGGGGTGGGGGCCGATCTTCCCACAGAGCAGGGGTGAAGGAACAGAAGAAGCTACCAAAGAGAGGGAGACACAGCAAGAGGGAGAGAAGGTGGTGCTGGAGCCACAGGAGCCAGCAGAAAAGCCTCAGGCAGTTAGGCTTCCAGGGACTTTTGTTACCATGAATGACCTGAAATGCTCCCTGCAGAATTTATTTGGTTGGCAGTTTCTTTGTTCTTCCCCAAGGAGAAGCACTGAACCTCACCTGCGTGGCTTGCTTTGGGAGCGGGCCGCAGCCCCGCGCTGGTGTCCGGTGGCAGGTGAATCAAAGCAACATCGAGGACCTGGATGGAGCAAGAATTCAAGAGGAGCAAAAGCAAAGTGAAAGGTATTTGTGTACTGAAGTCACATCATTCTCTGCCCCTCCCTGGACAGCTGGCACCTGTGGAAGAAGCAGGGAGAGTAACAAGTGGCCAGGCATGGCTGTGTGCACCGTCCTTCCGGCACTGGGAGGCTGAGGCAAGAGGATTGCAAGCCTGAGTCGTGCCTGGACAACTTAGGGAGTCTCTGTTTCAAAGTTAAAAACATAAGCAAGTCAGAGGGGCTCTGTGGTAGTGCGTCCACGGGTGTGCTTGTCAGTACGCACGCACACATGCACACACACACACACACACACACACACACACACACCCCTGTAACGAGTTGCCTTCTCAGTTCTGGCAGTGATAGCACTTGTCTCAACGCCGTGTTAAGAATCAGTGAGTTGAAGAAAGAAGATTTGTCCCTGAAGTTCGACTGTGTGGCGTGGAATTTCCATGGAGTGTTACGGCGTACTGTTCGGCTGATAAAGAAAAACCCAAGTAAGGAGTGTTTGTGAGACGCTGGTCGCCGGGGTTTTCTGTGCCCACTCTGAGCCGCAGTGCTTCTCAGGACAGAGACCATGTGGATCGCCTGTCGCATACGACGCGATCCTCTTCCAGGAGGCACTGCTCGTATTCTGGCCTTCTGGAGCGTCTGCTTCCTCCTCCTCTTTCTTCTGCTTCTTGGACTCTTCTTCACCTGCCCCTCCCGCTGCAGGGAACCAAGCAAAGACATGTTGTTGGCAGAGGACACCAGCTGGAGGAGAGGTGCCCGAGTGCATGTGCTTTCCCTGTCGCCCTCCCCAGCTGTGCCGCTGGACAGCAGCTCTGCAGGGCTTCTCTGGGGACCCTGACCTCCTGCCTCTTACCACTTACTCCACGAGGTGTTTGGCCTTAAATGAAAGGGAAGGGAGAAAGACGGTGCTTTTACACAAATTGCTCTGTGAGTGGTGGCATAATAATGTGGAAGTTACCTAGGTTTTGTCGAGTAGCCAAGAAGAGAGCTGGGCTCTAAGCTCCTGCCCATGTGTGGGTGTGGCCCAGGGGCATCTGACAGACAGACAGACAGACAGACACACAGACAGGAGCTCTGAGAACTGGAGTGGAGGAAGGTGGTGCATTTGATGTGGTCATGGTCGGTCTCTAGCTGAGGTGTTTCTTGCCTTGTGATTTTTCATATTTTAATTCTGATGTTGCCCCTGTCTCACTCTTCTCTTCTTCCTGGGACAAATGCCTGGCACTCAAAATGGAGGAAGGAAAGCTTCATTTAGCTTGCAGTTACTGGAAGTTTCAGTCTGTACTTGGCTGGCTCTGACGCAGGCAGCCAGCGCATGGCAGAGAGCAGCAGGAGTAGCAGCAACAACGGCTGCAGACAGCAAGTCCGTGTCCATTAAGTTGTATTCAGACTGTCTGCCCCAGGCTGGGTGTAGCACTCGGACCCATAATCCCAGCAGTACTAAGACTCGTAATCCCCGTGCTGATCATAAATTAATCTCAAACTCTAGAAGTCCCTGCTCCAGAATTGCATGAGGCTTTGAGGGGACAAACCATAGCACCCCTAATGTGTGAAGCTTTATTAAACAGAGCCATGATTCACATAGTTGACTCTGTTACCTGTTCAGTAGGACCCTTAACTTTGGCTGATGACAGCAGTGTCACTATGGTGACCATGGACCACAACAGAGAGCCAGAGGGTGGTTGTAGACGTTCTGGATCTCATAGGAAGTGGAGCCATGCGCCTGCCATTCACCCTCCCGTGGCTCCTCCCTCCCTCCCCTGTACCTTCTTGTGTCGTCATTTAAATGATCTCTTGTCACCTGTGTATTACCATTGTGCTCACTGATATGCGTGTGATTTTTGTACTCTCTGGTTTATTTGTATTTCAGCTGTTTTTCCTCCAGTTGATGCAGGTGCAGTTTTGGCCGCTGTATGCATTAAACAAAACCATCTGTGCTGCTCTCTTTTCGTCATAATGAATTCTTCTACTTTTGAAATGACAGAAATGTGTTGAATTTAAATAAGCAAAACTCAAAAAGCTTGTCTCCCAATAATTAAATGCTATTAAATAAATGAAGCTCATGAGCATAACAGGATACACATACAGGCATTATTTTCTACGTCCCAGACCTTAGTTATTTTCCATTAAAATGTCTCAGTTGCTTTCTTGATGCCCCAAAAGTGAGAGATGGTTCCTGTTTCTAATTCTGTAGACAAGAAAAGGAAGGTAAAGGGTAAAGATGACCAAGTGGCTCACTGTGGACATGGGTAGGATTAGCACACAGGCCAATCATTCCATAAACATTTACAAGAATTGCTTAGCACTGTGCTACCACACACACACACGAAGTGCCTACAGACTCATGAAATCATTTATGCTTAGGCAAATACTGAACTTCAGACTTTTCAGTGTCTTCAACCTCTTCCTCCTGCGGAAGCATCCGGCCACCTGGACATAATCTGCCATGAAGTACACATCTCCAGCCTGCATCCAGGCAGGAATCCACGCAGGCCTCTGACGTGGGCTAGAGAGCATATCCCTGAAACAGTGAGCTTCCCGCCAAATTTAGTTCTTTCCCCCAACCTCAGATCGCTTCATCTTGGCTACCCTTGGCTTCATAATGCTGTGTGTTCAGGCAGCAGGTGGACCACTGGGAGTGGAAGAAGAATTCATGGACACTGTCCAGTGGTTTTCATGGTCACATCTGGAACCCCACACATAGAAATTTAGACTAAACTGAAAAAGAACCACAATGCCAAATCTCATCTGGAGTTCTTCTTGTGTTAATCTTTAAGCAGGACCTTTTCTAAGATAAAACAGGCAACCATTCTAAGAAAAGTAAGCTTAAAACAGCCAAAAGTATTATTCAGGATCAGAGTTTCTCAGAAGTGACTTCTGCCCATCTGTTTGGGTTGGAAACAGCATTGCACGCACAATGGTGAGGCTGGGAGCGTGTGGTGGCCTTCAGTGACAGCTGCAGCAGGTCCAGTTTTGGTGAGGAAGGGCCCGGAACCCAGGGAGTGACCCACCAGCTCTCGTTTCTGCTTGGCCTCCAACCCCACCTCCACTGCACGGATTCCCCAGACCTGCCAAGTGATTCTGCTTAGTCTCCCAGCAAGCACCAGGCTCGTCCGTCCCGTGCATGATCACGCGACTCCAAGTCCTCCTCATCTTGCACTCCAAATCAGGCACCCCAGCAGTCTCTGTCCACAGAAAATAACCGAGCTCAGTCGTCAGCTTCGTGTCACTGTCAGTGATCACGCTAACACTCTCCTGTTGTCCCTGTGACTGTAGAGAAAAGTGGTAGAGCAAGAGCTCAGCAGGGAGCTTAAGTCCTGTGGAGGACCGCCTGGGTGCCTCTCCCGGGTGAGGAGCAGTTGTCCCCACTTCGGCTGAACCTGACCCTATGTCTTATACTGCCATGTACAGAGCTGACCAGGCCTCTTCTTTACCCCTCCAACTGCCTTGACTCATTCGGATGGGTCTACCCGAGGTGCTGATGCGTAGTCTTTGAACAGGGTGGCAGGGCAGTGTTTCCCCAGCTCTCTGTCAGCTGGCCTGAGGCGGGATGGAGAGCCGTGTTCCAAGCTGTTGGCTGGAATCTAGCTTCAAGATAAGGGGCTACGCCTTCCCAGGGCATAGAAAATTATACACCAGAGCTGAAGTACAGAGCCTGAATATTAGATACTACTCAGTCTTTCCACACCTTTCTGCACCTGGCAGAGGTGATGTCAGGCCTCTTTCCCACTCACCTCCAACATTCGCCTCCTTCCCACCACTCTCAGGCGCTCATCCTCAAGCCACTCCCTTCTTCACAAACTACTAAAACCCAGGTTCAGTCCTGGGTCAAGGCCTTTGCCCTGGCTAACAAATCTCTCGATCCCAACCATGCTGAATATATTATTTTGTCCTTATTTATGCCACAAGTTGCAGTGTGAGTGGTAGATTAGAATTAACTTGATTGGATTCCAGTAACTTTTCCACGAGGTTGTAAACATCAACTTCCTGAAGTTGAGGAAGATGGGAGGGGCTCTCTATACAGTCTGGACAGTCAGATCGAGCCCTGACCCATGTAGGAATCCTAGTTTTTACCATTTCCCTGAGTAGGACACTCGGGCTCCCTAGCAGTCACAGTAGCCAGCCTGGCTTCTGCCCGCTGCATCCTCTCTAGCCAAGCACATTGCCCTTTCTGCCTGGTCTCTGTTGGGACCTCCTTACCCAGTCCAACATGGTGGGAGTTCTAAATGTCTCCATCAGCTAAAACCATGATGTTGCCTCCAAGTAATTAGGTGTCCATGTGCCTCTGTCCCGCTGCACTCAAGAATGTGCTGTGGTACCTAGACTTCTGCCTTGCCTGGGGTAGGGGATCAAGAAGTATCCATTTGTGCATTGTTAAAGGAGCTATACAATTCCCAGGAGCAACTCTTAGGCACGAATCTCTGAAACTGCCCGTGGAGGCTGGCAGCGCTGCATTACCCACTGCGTGGTGCCTTCATAGCACTGCTGATCATTCTCTCCTTGCCATCATCTTTTGATAGCTGACCAACGAAGCCCCTGCTACATAGCTACAGGGTGTAGTGTCCTGCTGGTACTAATCAATATCGCGGTGATAATCCTGAAAGTGTTCTGGATTGATCTGAGTCTGCTCTGGAGAGATATAACCACACCTTACAGAACACTGAATGGTAAGTGGCAGATTTCGAGGATTTCCTCAAAAATGCCTATTGGTTACTGGCTTAATATAGTCGTGCTGCTGGACCTGGTTTCCACTTTCCTTTCTGTCTTGTTTGCAGTGCATATTTTTGAGTCTCCTCAGAGGCTGCAGTCCACTTGGTTCTGTCCATCCCTGAGGTTCTGCGCTTCATCCTGACAGCTTGACCCCCTCCTCATTAGGGCTGCAGTTGCCCCACCTTCCCAAGCGGTCTCTCCCAAACCCAGAGAGTTTCCATATTTGGGGAAATGTATGCTGTGAAAGCTTGGAAAGTCACAGAACTGCAGGGGTATCAGGGTCCCCACAAAGTGTGTACACACAGAAGGAAAATGGCTCTGACAGCCGAGGGTGACACTAGACTTGCATTTAGAAGCAAACATGGGGTTCATTTTTCTATGCAGCACATGTAATGCAGCACAGCCAAGTGTGTGAGTCGTGGGGAGTTCGGCGGCCTTCAGCAGCCCCCCCCCCTGTCACCATTACCTAGCTCTAGCATTTCCTTCTTTCAGGGAACTGCAGTAGTCTATGCCTTATCTCTGGCTCCCCTTCCTGTGGTTTCAGCTATCTGAGACCTTCTAAGATTCAAAGTCATAACCTGGAAAATTCCAGAAATAATAAAACACATTAAAGCACACATTCTTCTGGGTAGCATGATGACATCTCACTCTGCCCTACCTGAGTCAGACCACCCCTCTGCCTCGGGTCCTCCGCCGTCCACGCCACGCACCTGTGCATCAGTAGATGTCTGGGGTGGCTGCTGGATGCTTGTGGTGTCACAGCGCCCCATCTGAGCGATCCTTACTTCACCCTTTAGGAGTCCCCAGGTCTAAGAGCAGTGGTGCTGGTAACTATTGCAGCCCGCTGTTATGGCTTTCCTACTTTAATGTAAGTTATTATTGTGGCTTTATGCCATGGTTTGCAGTGTGAGTGGTAGATTGGAATTTACTTGATGGGATTCCAATAACTTTTCCATGGGATTATAAAGAAAATCCTCCTGGGTCTTGAGGAAGACCAGGAGGGGCTGTCTATAAAGATCTAACCCCTAATCACACTCTCTGTGCCTAAACCCGTAAATTGCACTTTTTGTGTGTGTATGTGTGTGTGGAACTGGGGATTGAACTTAGGCCTTGTGCTTTCCAGGCAAGTGCTTATTCTACTGAGCCATCTCCCTGGCCCCAGTTGCACATTATTGTAAGTGTCTATGTATGGGGCAAAACAGGACACACACTGTACAGGGGCTGGTGCTGCTTGTGGCTCCAGGCATTGAGTCCGCACCGCAGAACACCCCCCCCCGAAGGTCAGCAGGGTCGACTCTGAGTCAGACCACCCTCTGCCTGGTGTCTTCACTGTCCACGCCACACGCCTTAGCCTTTTGGGGAAAGTGAAGATGGACTGAGGCCCACCAGGCACAGAGCCAGGACCCTGCCCACCGCTGCGGTTGCTCATTGATGAATTCACAATCACGCTGACCCCGTGGCTTACGCTACCCTGGTCTATCTGCTGTCATCAGTCTGTGACAGTGCTAGCGCAGAGGGCTTTGGGCCCAGAACTACCATATCCTGGTCATACTGGGGGCGGTGGGTGGTCATCCTCATCTAGTTCTAGCGTATTCCCAAGGATGAGGTGCATTCACTGACAACCACACCACCTGGTAAGGAAAGGCTGCTAGGAGTCAGGAGAATGTTCAGAACCAAATACTGAAGTTGTCCTTATTTTCATCTCCAGATGGAAAGCTCTATGATGCATATGTTATATACCCCAGGGACTACACTCGAGGCTCCGAGGGGCCAAGCTCTGTGGAGTACTTTGTCCACCAGATTCTGCCTGATGTTCTTGAAAACTCATGTGGATACAACTTGTGCATTTATGGGCGAGATCTGCTGCCTGGAGAAGGTAAAGCTGCCTGCACACATCAGAGGCAGAAATTCCACCTAGCAAAAGGCTTAAGGCTCAATCGTCTTATTCCTGCAGCGGAAGAGGCATTGTGCTCACTCATCAAAACTCAGCACCAGAGCTTGGAAATCCTTCCACAGGAGGTGCTTCTTTGTTCTGCTCATCTGTGTCATTGTCCTTCACAGGAATGTCACAGGCCTGAAGCAGGTGTGAGATTTAGGAGTCCTTAGCCTTGTGGAATTGGCTGGCATTGCCCCTGTTTTATTTCCTGTGTCCCCACTAGGATGATCCCACTGTTCAGTCTCTTCAGATTTGAAAGAGGATTGAAAATGCAGAGAATTGGCTCTGATATTCACAGGTACTAGCTAAAAAATGTAGAGTTCAGAGGATCCCCAGGGAGCCTTCATTTTTCCTTATATTTTCAAATGTTCATTGACATGTTCTCACCTGAATAAGTGAAGTTGTGGCTTCTGTCTCTTAATATCTTTAAGCCACTAGGTACTCTTGACAGTTTTACCACAACTCCAGCAGTTATTTTTCTCTATTATTTATGTCAAGTACTCATTAACTCGCTCTATAAGTGCTTCTCTAATTCTTCAAAGATCAGGAAAGAGTTGGGATGTGAAAGAGGCCAGGATGTCATACACAGATGCCTGGCAAGGTTTTGATTAACATTCCAAGCTGACATTCTGACCAAGAGGAGGGGTTAAGTCCCTGCAGCCTGAAAAGCACACATGTAGTTGAATTTGGTTCCTCCTGGAAGCTCCAGGTAGGGCTAACAGCCAGGTAAGGGCTGAAGACCCACACATGGACAGCTCCTCAGGATGTAGGTCTTTGCAGAAGCTCCCTTGGCTTACTGTGTCCCAAGTGACCATCTACGCAGGGAGAGTGTTCCAGGTCACAAGTGTGCTCAAGGACCTGGTGGGGGGGTCCCTGGCTGTCTGTGAGGTCACACTGTGTGTCACAGCTGGCTGCAGCTCATTGTGTCTTCTTTCTCAGCCCTTTCTCAGCCGGTCAAGCTAATTTCAAGCCACGTCACCCCCCACCCCCACCACTGCCCGCCAACTTGGCTGTCCGAGTACTCTCTGCCCATGAATCTGTGCCACCTCTCTGGGCAACACTCACTCAGCTGGTTTCATGTCCCCTACCCTCAGCATTGGTCCTGTTTTATGGAATCAGTCAGAGCCAAAACAAAGGAGAAGCCTGGATTAGCATAGTTACAGAGGTCTCGGAGCTTAGTCCCACTCTAAGTGAGGCTCACCAAATTCTCAATTCACACAACACTAGTAAGTGTCCCAGGTAAAGGAACAAAGAACAGACAGGGCACCCCCAGGACCTTGTTACCCTGTATCCAGCTTGCCAAAATTACAAGGTTTCCTTAGGCTCTGTTCTTTGTTCTTCACTCCCTCCTATGGCAGGTTTCTGACTGGGATCACTGCAGGTCCTCTCACCTCACCTGGCCTCCACCCAGGTAGAGTGAAACCCAACAGAACACCACCACGAAGCTTTGCTGTCTTTTAGGAGAAAGATCCAGGCTGGCCACGCAGCGTGGCTCTTCCCATGGTGACTGTCTTCCATCCACCCCTGAAATCCATGCCCCATGCATGGCCTCCATCTGGAGTGCAGGATCCTGACCAACAGTCTCCATCCAACCCTTCTCACATCATTTTCTCATCTCAGACCATAAGCATTTGCAGCCTTCAGCAGCCACTCTTTAGGATGTTCTTGAGTTGCTTGATTGTAGCTATGCCTTTTTGGCACTCTTCCCTTGCCACAGTGAGGACAGGACTTTGCATGTGGTTTTCTAGGGCTGCCTTCAGCTGGAAGTATCACAAAGGTGTCACTGCTCCATTAACACTGGTGGAGGGCTGATATTCCTTAGACTCTTTGCAGCCTGGATCAAACTAGCACCTACCGTAGAGATCCAGGACCTCCCTGAAGCCCATGGCCAGTTGGGGGGCCAGGGAAGGCTTCCTGGGTTCCTGATCTTTCATCTGAGAGTGATAGGGTTTTTTTTAGCAATGCAGTAAAGAGGTAGGAAAGATAAAAGAAACCTTTATTAACTCCAAAGATGCAGAGGGGTATCCAGGGCGGAGGGGGCAGATAGATCTTCTGGCTTGAGACCGAGAAAGCTGAGGCTCTTATAGACTTTTGTTAGAGGTGGACTTTGAGGAGGATGTTTAGAAATGTCTGAGGAACTGATTGCAGTGTTTCCTGTGGCAGTGGGAAAGGTGAAAGGAAATTGCAACCTGGGCTGAGTCAGAAAAGAAGGGGGAGGTGGTCTCCAGGAAGATAAGCTGTTGTTTTAAGAGCTTCCGCCACTTTTCCACCATAATTCAGCAATTCATACTAGGGCCAGAACCTATCAGAGCATTCACATGTGGAGCCCCTTGAAGCACAAAAGCAGATGTAAATACTAAAATGAGAATAATCTAAGGAAATTCCAGTGATCCTGCATACAAAGTCACCCAGGCAGTTGTACGGTAGATGGTCCTAAGTCCCCATCCAGCTAAAGGTGGTTTTAGGATTGGTCTACCTGGGAACAAAGAGGGCACTGGGGCTGAGAGCTCATAAGGAAATGCATGAGGAGAATGCGGCGGGCTCTCTGGCCAGGTTCACCTATATTTTTTGAGTAAATGACTTGATTGGTATCCAAATCTCAAGCCAGTTTATAACAGGATAATACATTAATTGTTTGGGACATTTATGACCCAGCATTAGCCTTAAAAAAGCAGTGATACCAAATCTCAGTCCCCTTCTCACCTGACAGACGCGGCCACTGCGGTGGACGCCAGCATCCGAAAGAGCAGGCGGCACCTGATCGTCCTGGTCCCACAGGCGTCGCCCAGCAAGGAGTTTGCCTACGAGCAGGAGGTGGCCCTGCACTGCGCCCTCGTCCAGAGCGACTCTAAGGTGATCCTGATCGAGATGGAGGCAGAGGGCGAGTGCAGAGGACTGCAGGCCGAGGGGCTCCCGGAGGCCCTCAGCCACCTGGTGCAAGTGCAGGGCACCATCAAGTGGAGGGAGGACCACGCGGCCAGCAAGCGGTCCCTGAACTCCAGGTTCTGGAAGTATGTGAGGTACCAAATGCCGGTGCCCAGCAGACGCCCCCAGAGAGGCTGCCAGCGAGGCCTCCGGACGTAGGAGCAGCTGTGCCCTTCCACTCTGACCACTGTGCCTTGTCACAGGCCTAGCTCAAAAGCAGCCAGCTGAGCATGGATTTACTGCAACATCTGCACCCTTGAACCACAAGAAGCCTTTCCTCTTGTAAATTTTTAGGTCAGATATTTTGTGCCAACAACAGAAATTGAGTTATATATTTTTTACCTAAAATCATAATGAAAATGGTTGGCCTGTCATTGAATTGTTTTTTTTAACACTTTGAAATATTTACAATGTTCCACTTCATAGTTGGGTTACTTTGGATGGAACTGAAAATGCTATGATAAATAATTCTGCCATGACCATAGGGTGTATCTTATACCTCTTGTTTAAAGTATTTATTGAAAAGTTTGAGATTGCTTTGTGTATTGCAATATTTCTATTAAATCACTGGAATATTTTTCTCAAAATGCATTGGTAGAATGAAGTTCATTTGCAGGCAGGGATCCTCTGGCCAGTCCCTACAAGACAGCACCACATTCCGGGCCACAGGAACCCGTCGGGGTACCCAGGGCCAAGTGGCCACTTGAACCCTGGTCCCTGGGGCCAGGTGTCCTTGCTTGCACCCTCACTCTGGTTAAGAACCTATGGCCTCAAGGGGATGTAGGTGATGCCACAGAGTTTGCAAGCAGGTAATAAGATCCTGCCTGCCCTAGATGAACCCTGAAATAAATTAAAGGCGTTCATATTTTACTAGCTGGAGAAAGCCGAGCAACCCAGATGTGATCTTGAACTCTTTATTGTCCAGTGTCTTCTAGAATCCTGGCTGAAATCCTTTCACTAGAGTGCTGTCTAACGTACCTACAGCTAATCATCTTTCTAGGAACCTTGTATTCCTAATCCACAGCCTCTCAGAGGGGGGTGCCAGATGAAGGAGTGATTGGTTCAAGTTGAAAGCGAAGCGTAGAATTACATCTGATGTTAACTTCAAGTTCAAATATAGACACCTGCCTTGCTGTTGGCTTAATGTGGCTACCATGGTAGATTGCTGTGCTTTCTGTAAAGGGTAAACAGAACTTTGTGCTTACTGTGGGAAATTATTTAAAAACCTTTGTGCTTCCTATTATCTGCTCTCTCCTTCTTGGCTCAAGGCTACTGAACAATAAATAATTGTTTCTTGTTGAGGCAGCAAGCTAAGACAAACTCCCTCCGCAAGCACCTTCTGTAATGCGGTCAGCTTAAGATGTATCTTGTAAAAATATTTACTTATCACTAAGCTGTAAAGACCTTTAATCACAAACAGTTTACAGGTATGTCAAATGAATATAGTTTTCTGTTGTTCTGTGCTAGATAACAAACTTGCTTACCAAACTGGATGTGATTTCTGTTATAAATACCCCCCCAGGTACCCAGGTTCAGCCATCAGCCTTCTCCTGCATGAGAAATGGCTGAGGGACCTGAGCTCAGTAAATAAAAGGCTCTATTCAAATTCCTATCTGGCTGATCTGGTTCCTGTGCTGAGTGACACTTCCATAACACTTCCATGTGGTGCCATCTGATATCCAAACAGCAAGTAATTGGACAATGACAAGGACACAGCACATCTGATTGGTTCCAATTTCATAATTTGGAATCAGTTTGTCAATTCCTATCTGGATTCACCATCTGTGCGGCTGCCATGGCTAGTGCCTAAATGTTTCCCGGAAGCCTCATTTGGTCATGGATGGGGATCCTCAGGGGTGGCTGGGTGCTGGGGTCAAGGGGGTGTGATTACCCAATTAGCCCGCGATGCTTGGCTCAGCAGAGTTCCCGGTGGATTAAGAGTGCCCACCCTGGGCGTGAGTGCACCTTCCCTAGGGGTGGGAAGCCTGGATGAAATATAAGGGACAGAAAGAGGGCTGCTGCCTGTCATTTGCAGGTTTGCTGCCTTCTGCCCGCCATGCACTGCTTCTCCTCTGTGCTGCTCATCTGCCATGCCTCCCTGCCTTGGAGCCAGCTAGCTGCGGGCTGAAGCTTCTGCAGACTGTGAGGTAAAGAAGTTTTTGCTCCTTTTATTGTGGGTGTTAGGATTTTGTCTCAGCAACGAGAACAGTAATGAAGGCAGTGGTCCTGAATCCCTTAATTTCCTCAAATCTAGATTTCCTTAGGTAGAATGAGTGTAGAATTACTAAAGCACTTTGGATTTCCATGCTAGCAAAAATATGAAAGTATTTGAACCACAGAGAAAAATTCAATAAGCAGCAATAGTTGTAATTATTTATGAAACCTTTCTGTGCTTCTTGGCTTCAGCCTGTGACTTCTGCCAATGAAGATCTCTAAAAGCTTAGTTCTCCCTGGTCTCATTACTGGGAGCAGATGTGCATTTACCCCCGCCCTCCTGCCTAACTACAGTGGTGGGTGTATTTTGATTTATGGATGTGGGTAATATTGAAGCTGATTTTCTTTCCCTGCTTACATTAGCTACTTGAAGGAATGAAGCTAGCCCTGGCATCTTTCTACATCATACATAAAGGAGGTGGGAGCATGGAATGGATGGTGGTGCGGGGGTCCTTGCTCTGCTGCCTGTGTCCCTACACTTACACCCCACTTCCCACTCTCCTGAGCTCTCTGTGATTCGGTTTGTGCAGCTGACAAGTGGGGGCATTGAGAAGCTGAGCCTAGAGCCCTTTCTCACTTCAAAGCTTCAGCTCCTGACCCCAAGCTGTGGGCTTATAGTGAGATCAGAGGACTGCTGGATTCTCACGCCATTGCCTAAAACTTTACTTAGTTACGGCCTCTGTCAGGGATGGTAATAGATCCATGTGCCACCAGCTCACATAAGACCTGCGGGAGGCGTGCCGCACTGCGGTGGTGAAAATGCTTGTGGCTTATAAGAACATGCAGAATTAGTTTAGAATCATGTTTGCAAAAATTAAGGCATATATCCTTACTACTCAGCTCAATGAATTGTGATAGCCTAACACAGCTCCTGCACACACTTCTGAGGACATCTATTTTTGTTTCTTGCTCAACACCTGGGCGCAGTCAGTGGGGAGGCTTAACCTGTGGGGGACCCACAGATGTTTCCGCTAACTCTGTCATCTTACACAATTCTGTGATTACAGATGGGCACCCTGCCACTCTGGCACCTCACCAGTGGCCCGCCTTGTCACGTTCCTTTGTATCTTAGTCATTTTTGTGGCTGGTAAGCAAATCTCACCGCTGCCTTGATTTGTAGTTCTCTGACCATTAATGATGTTGTGTCTTGCTTTTAACTGGCTGTAAGTAAATATTTGGTGAAGGTAATTTTTTGTCATATTTAAACAGCGCTATTTCTTTCTATATTGTTGATGTGTAGACTTTTTTACACATTACGGATACAAGTTGTTTGCCAAGTACATGTGAGAATTTTTTCAGCTTTGCTTCCATTTCATGAGTAGTGCCACTGGCAGGTAGTTCTAATATCAATGACACTCAGGAGAGCAGTTTGTCTTAGTGCTTGCTGTATCTTAAGAATATATTCTCATTTTCCTCACGGACATAGCAATAGTCCCCACTTTATCTTTGCGACAGGTGTGGCTCTAACTTTCCATGTTTAATTTTGTGGTTCTTTGAGAACAAATGCAATGAGACAAGGGTCAGAATTCTTGGTCTCTTTTCAGCAGAGATACTCAGATAGTCCAGTGACACTTCAGAAGGACACTTTTCCTCCCTCTACTGAACTGACACAGGTGCAGTGGTCAAAACAAAACAAAACAAAAACCAAAAAAAGTTTATTATACACGAGGGTCTATTAACCTACTATTTCCTCTTCCTTTACTTCTGTAAATCTTCCATGGTCAATGTCACTTTGTTGCAAACCTTCAAGTCAGAGTGAGCTCTTTCATGAAAAGTAGGTGCGAGGACCTGGATATTTTTCAGGCTATAATAGTGAGGCAGCCTCAGCCGGCAGCTACAGGTTTGCTGCTACTGTAAAGAGCGCTCTTAACAAATTTTGGCTTTCGAGCTTCTCTCATCAGCACTTTTCTGTATTGACCACATTCTGTGATTTTTCCTAAACAACACAGTAGTTTTGGTTTTCTTCCTTTCTTTGCTGCTTTTGTAGATTTTATTCATTTATTTAGTATTTAGTACAGGGCCTATAGGGCCTCACCATGTCGACTGGACTCGTAGTGATTCTCCTGTTTTCAGCCTCCCAAACGCTGGGATTACTGGGGTGCGCCACTACGTCCAGTCTCAATCGCTGTCTCAGTGCGCCCCGGGGGCGGAGCTGGCATGGCACGCAGGGGATCGAACCCCAGCCGCTGCGCAGCGGCTCTACCTAAGCAGGCGCGTTAGTCCGCTCAGCTATCTCACCAGCCCCGTTTGTAGATTTTAAAGGGTGTTCTCCATACCAAAGCACCTTCTGTTAGAGTTAGCACTTTTATTTCTTCCTTTCATGTTTTATTATTTCCATTTTCATTTCTTTAATTATGCAAAGTATTTCTCTCGGTGATACCCGGTGTCTTACGTGTATACTGATCTTAGGACACAGCAACGTGGCTCGCCATTAAACACAGAAAAGGCTGTGGGCTCTTAGCCGATGCTCCTTATCAGGCCAGGAAACATTCCTTTCTCTTGCCAGTTTCCTCCTTGTCATTAGAGCAAAATGGGTGTTCAGTTTTGCTAGCGGCTTGTTTTTTGTGTGTACTAAGACAACTGTGGTTCCTATTTTACATGAACGACTTTGGGCTAAAAAGTATGAAAATCGTGTCTCCTTAATCCCTTTCCACCTCGTCCTACAAGCCTTTTTTAGTCATTGCAATAACTATGCTGTTTTCTTCTTTATTACACAGTGAGTCGTTACGATCGGGTAACAAGGAAACCCCTGGCTGATCATTGGTTAAAAGTGTTCCACCGGTGAAAGCCGAGGACGCGCGTTCCCCCGGCCCCTGCTCTTGTAAACCCTGAGGTCTCAGTGCGGGCCCCCCTAGGCACTCCGGAACCCCCATAGTCTGGAAGCCGCAAGCCGGGTCCTGCCCGTCCCCGGGTTGTAGTACCTCGCGGACTGCAGGGGGCGCCGTAGGCCCTCGGCGTCACCTCCGGCTGAGCGGATGTCTTGGGCGCCGGTCCCAGAGTCAGCCAGCGCGTTCTGGTGAAGCACCTTGAGACAGGGGGACCTCGGGACCCCGAGACGCCGAGACCCCGGGGCCTCCGGACCCGAAGATCATGGGCACCGACCCGGGGCGCCCATAGCCCAGATCGCGAGGCCAGGACCGAGTCACTCCCCGTCCTTTCCCTCCCCAGGGCACCGCCCTCCCCGCGTCCCCCTGGGGTTCTTGGCGCGGCACCTCTGCCCTGCGACGCTGCCGGTGCGGAGGAGGAGGAGGACGGTGACGGAAGGTAGGCGCCCCCGCCGCGCCACGGAGCCGGGAACCCAGCGCCAAGAGTGGGGCGCGTGTGTGTGTCCACGTCTGTCGTGTGTGTGCTTGTGTCCCCTCGGGTACTGTCACATGTGTGCGTGTGTGTCTACCCGTGTGCACATGTATATGCGCGTGTGCGTGTGCGGGGCCCTGTGCACCAGTGCACCCCCTTAGATGGCCTTTGCAGCCTAACGCAGTGTCAGTTACTGGGGTGGGGTGTCAGGTCAGGGGTGAGCGTTGGCCTCCTCGTGAGTCAAGTACGAACCCGGAGCCTGACCCAATGCAAGCTTGTACACTGTCACAGGCGCTCGGTCCTCCCAGACTGCGTGAGGCTGGTGGAATTATCACGCTTAATCAAAACAAAGGGGAGCCACAGGAGGTGGCGAGAGGCTGTTCCGTGCATATCTGAGGCCAGCCTGGGCTACATAATGAGTTCAAGGCCGGCCTGAAAGACCCCATGTCTTGCTAACCAAATAATAAAAAACAAAAACACAGAACAAAATGAAAACGAAGGGAAGGGAGCAAAGCAGGAGGTTTGCTGATTTCCAAGGACACCCAACTGCTGAGTAGCGGAGCTTAGATTCACACCTACGATGACTGATCCCCAGTCTCCGCCCTTGCCCGTGGCACCTGCAGCAGTCAGAACGCAGGCCGAGGCCTTCGCAGTGGTCTCTGGCCTCTGGATGAACAGGCCAGTGGAGGTGGAGACCGCACTGTTCACTTCGCCCATTTCCCTGGCTCCCTTCTTGGGACCGCTAGTACACCAACTCGCCTCCCTCCGTGAGAGACCTCGGTACCCTGGGAGGGTGGCTTCAGCGGGCTGGGGACTGCACCTCGCCCTAGCACGGACCTGCAGTCTGGCAAAGCATAGTGGGTCTCAGGAATGAGGAGCTGCAGTGGCTCCGGACTGGTGCAGGAGAGACTGGGTGGGCAGGGCATGGGCGCTTGTGCGCAGCTGTAGGTGGCGAGCTATGTTCTATGCCAGCCTTCGAGCCAGGTTTCAGAGGTGTCTGGGCAAGAGAGGACCTGGTGGAGTCCGGGGAGCGGCAGATGGGCCATGTGCATGGGTGGATTCGGTGAAAGAGTCAGGGCGACAGTAAGAGACACCATGTGACCCAGACTTTGTTCCTCAGAGCGGGGTGCATGTGTGTGGTGCACATTGAGATTGCGTTTCCTCTGTCATCGTTTGGTGACCGCGCATCAACGCTGTGCAGGAAGAATGGGCTGGCGCAGCTCAAGGGTGGAGCTCTTGCCACTTGTGTGTGGGCACTGGGTCCAAATCCCAGTTCTGCAAAGGAAAGCTAGCCCAGGCGTTTTGGTTTGTGTCATGACAGCTTGCATGGAACTCTGTGGGGAATCCCTGAGAGGAGCTGTAGTTCACCCCCTCTTGTCTCAGGGGCCTGCTTGCCTGTTCAAGTTGTGGGTGTCAAGGCTGTGATTTGGAGAAAACGTTCAGCTTCTTAGGGGGCGCTGCAAACACAGGCAGCTGGCAGACTCGGGGTTCATGAAGGAAAATCTCATGAAATGGAATGATTCTGCTGAGGTCGCGCCCACGCGCTTCCGCACACGTGGGCGCGCATCTATTTTATGCCTTTGTGAATGAGCGCGTTGACTCGGAGGCGGCGGCGTCACACACGTATCCGTTTTCAACATCCCGCACATAGTGTTCTAAGTACACAGGAAGTCCCCTAGGTGGCGACTGTCCGCCTTGGCCACATATTAGAGGACATTGAAGGTCTAAGAGGACTCCGTGCCCAGATTGTACGCCAGAGCTGGGTACACTTCATAAATCATTCTTGACTACCCGGGTAGACACTGAGAGTGTGCAGCACTCACTCAGCGTGGGAGACGGGAACTTCTGCACAGGGAAGGGAGGAAGCCGAGGTCGCGGCAGCGCTTCGGAGCAGCGGTTTTGTGGTGTGCACTCATCGTGGGTCCAGAGCATCGGCCGTTTACTCTCCTGTCATGGAGCAGAACCAAGAAAGTGATGAGAAATAGAGACGATGGTGCGCTTCAGCGGTACCTACTAGGCTCCAGACCTTTTGCAACGGCCACAACAAATGCAGGAGCCTTCCCCGCAGCGCCGGGGGGGGGGGGGGGGGGGGGGGGGTAGGTGCTTCTCCGGCCTGTGGGCTGGGCCGTGAGAACAGCGAGCTTCAGTAACTTGTCCTGCGGAGATGCAGCTAGCAGGAGGGCGGCCAGGTGGGGTGAGGCCGGTGAGCCCAGCTCCTTACACGGCGGCACGGTCCTGGGTTATTGTATAACGCGGCTCTTGGCGTGGATGGTAACGTGGGCATTGGAGGGGCAGCAGGGGGCGGCGAAGGTGACGCTAACAAGAGGAGCCTGCGGGGTAGGAGTGTGCTCGCTGCGTCATGCTAGGGGAGAGGATTGTGCAGCAATCCAGCGTCATGCAAGTGTCTGAAAACACGTAGAAAAGTAAGGCACTGCGAAAAGTGAGCCTGTCTTGACTATTCTCTCCCTTAGGATACTTTGTAAGTATCCTACAAATTGATCTAGAAATCAGGGCAAACAGAAAGAAAAAGAGAGAAACTTAAAAGTTACAAGAGCACAGCAAACAAAACCCCCAATATAATACTGAAACCCCCCTAACATTCTTACACAGAAGAGTTGTAATCTTTATGTTCTCCTACATTTATTTTATTGATAATTGCTAGGCTAGCCAGAAGTAAATACAGTATTTATGCTATTTTTCAAAATAGCTCCTTTTTCTTGGCCTTAAATGCATTATGCAGTAAAGTGTCGATCTCTTTAAGTTCAGGCACACAACCCAACAAGCGGATTAATTTATACGTCTCCGCACCCAGAACACTCCATGCTGCCCGCTGCCTTGCACAGGAGGCCCGAGTGGATCTGAGCTGGAGACTCTCGGCTCACAGGCCACGGAATCATCACATGACCACGTACCTTGGTCAGCCTGAGGAAACGAGTAAGAAGCGATGGCCTTGGCGGGGCTTTGTGACTTCACCAGGGAGAGGACGCGAAGGATGTAGCACTTTGCATGGGCCCCACTGGAGCCCATGACGAAGGCTGGGGGTAGGGAGACTGGGGCTTTCTGACTGGAGCTGCCCTAGCCCGTGGGAGCTGGGCTACTTGTTCCGTACCTGCTCATCCCCTCACCTGCTGAATGCTGTGTCCTGGAAATCCCACGAGGTTCCTGTGGATGCTGTTCACAAGGATCGTGGAAGGAGCTTGGCAGCTTTACTATTCAACTCTTCCCATTGCCTGGCTATTAACCCCTCTGCCCTTTTAGGACAGGAGGTGAATGGTCACTGGGTGAGAACTGTCACTGCGCACCCAGTGGTCTTTGTGGACAGCAGCTGGCTTAATCCTGTGGCAAGCCTGGAGCCAGGCCTCTGTGTTTGCCTATTTTGGTGGCAGCAGGAATGGAACCCAGGGCCCAGCTCTGCAGCCTCCACTGCAGCCCCGCAGGGGCTTCCCTCTCTGCCTCGGTGAGGGCGGCGCCCTGAGGCTCCCATAGCTCCTGTGCTGGTGGAGTCCTGTGAGCTTTGTGCAGCAGTGCGCAGGTCCCTGAGCTGGGCCCTCTCGGCACCCTGTCTCTCCCTGGGATTGGAGGCCTTAATGCAGACCTAGGGGTCTGGGATTCTTTGCACCACCCAGTCTGCTCTCCACACCATGACTACAAGGGTGAGACCATGGCCCTGAGGACAGAGGTCGGAGAAGGTGGTCACTGTGGGTGGAAGGAAGGGTTCAGAGTGCAGGGTGCTGCAGTTCTCTGTGTTGCCCTAACCCTAAAGACGCACTGTGGGTGTGTGAGTGCTGGAGGACCCACGCGCGTGCACACACACACACACACACACACACACACACCCTATCCGAGTCATAAGTTCTGGTGGCTCTGGCTGTGACCAGGGCTCAGGCCAGACCTCACAGCTGCCTGGAGACGGGGTCCTGAGACTTGAGGCACCATCATTCCAAGGAAGGAAGGCAAGTTTTAGAAAATTCAGCCCACAAGTAAGATGTAACTGCAAACCCTGACATAGGGCCTCAATGTCCCCACCAAAGAAACCTGTTGTGTTTGAGAAATGATCCCCTGAGAGGCACATGAGGAACGGGGTGGGACCTATAAGGCACATGGCTCATGGGGTTGTGGCCCTTGCTTGGTCCTTGGATAAGGGACGGCTGTCAGAAGAAGATCCACCAACAGGTGGGTGGATAAGCGAAGTGCAGTACTTATGCGCCTTGGAGCACTATTTGGCCACAAAGAAGGGTGAACCCGGGTTGTCGTAGGAAAATGGATGCGCCTTGAGACCATAATGTTACGTGACATAAGCCAGATGTGCTGACTTCAGTATCACCTGGTTCCTCTTCTGTGAAAAACCCACAGTATAAGTAAAGAGCAAAATAAAAGATTGATAACCGGAAACAGGGATTTAGTCTTTCACAGATGGGGGGGGGGGAATATACAGATAGAGGGAGAGAAGAAGTGAGAGGGCAGCGAAAGGCCAGAGGGCCGCAGTGCTGTGTGCATCAGGGCTCCAGGCAGTGCTATGCTGCCGCCCGTGATGTTGGCTCTGCTGTCAGGATTTAGTAGATCAGGCCTAAAAGACCTAGCTAGGACCTAGAGTGCTAGGAAGTCACACTTATAAGGTTTGTTTTGGAAGCTAAGCTTCATTGTCTTAGAATTTTGTTACCTTTTGGGCTACTTTTTGGGTCAGCAGCTTTGTTTTAAACTCTCTTTTCATGCAAGCATTTTGTCCGAAGGCGCCGGCTTAACCTGTTCTGCTGTGTGTAGAGGGACCGTGTACAGCGGAACTCCAAGCATGCACCGTGGAGAGTGGCTCTTGGTAATTTGTCTTCTGGCTGCTAAAAGCACCTCAGGTAAGTGACTGTCATTATTCACAAATGTGTATTATTAATAATAGATGATGTTGCCCTATGGCATGGTGGTGGTTACTGAAGACATAGAATTTATTTGAAATAGGTGATTTAAATTTTTACTTTAGAACATTGGTACCCTTGGCACAGAGAACGAAAGAGTCTTAAGAATAAGACCCAGTAAGGAAAATGCATAAGGCACCACTGGACAGGAGAAGAGCAGCCCTCCAAGTTGATAAAAGTTGATCCAAGTTGACAACTTTTATTTGGCTTAGAAGGAAGTTTTCTCCCTGTTGCTTGAAGGCAAGGAGGCAAACAGCCTTATGACTGAGTTTTAGAATGTTTTATACACACTCTCTCCTCTCTAAGAGATGGGCAAAGCTCCATCTCATTCTTTAGGAAGAATAGGGAAGTCTGGATCCATGAAGGCTGCAAAGCATATGAGAGAGATAGAGGGAGAGACTGAGTAGAGGGGAGCTCAGGTGGGCCTCGAACTGATGGCCAACAGTGGTATGTTGATTCATGAACTCGATTCTTTCTACGATTCTGATCATGAATTGAATCAAATTTCTCCATCATGCTGTATGTCCCCAGATGTGGAGTTTGCCAAAGGAGGCAAAGTTTTGTGAGTTCTTCTGTTGGCAGACTGAGTTGTTTGAAGGGAGTGTTTGTGAACTGAGGTACCATTGTACCCCTTCAAACTGATTGATGGAGACTGGCTATTTTACTTCTCCATTGGAGGGGCAGCAAGAACCCGTTCCTTGGGGAAGTTTCATGACATACATCAAGGTGTCCTGCAGGCCCTGGAGGAGAAAGAAGTGGCACCAGTGTGTTAATCTGCCTGGGTCTCTCATCTGTGTCAGGGGGTCCCTGGCCTGCGCCTCCTACTCTGAGAATTACTGTGGAAGGTAGAGCAGCGTTAAGCTGTGGATGCTTCACTCATCCATGTCCAGGCTTGAGGTCTGGCTGCACACGTGGGTCTGTGTGATGGTGCCCTGGTTCTCTGTACCAGGGCACTGCCCACATGAGAGGGAGGCGGTAGACCTTCTCTCCTGGGTACACAGTGATCTGTCAGAGACTTTTGCATGGAAAAGCTGGGTGCAAAGAGTGCATGCTATGGTGACACGCGCTGTGGACACACATCAGTTATCTCGCGCCCCAGGCACAGAAAGAACGCTGTAGCCTGTTGTGGCTCCTCTCTCAAGAGCCTGCAGAATGTCTGCCATGAGCGGTCACTGTGGGTGGAGAGGACAATGCTCCTTAACAATCCTCCTTGTTAAGGCAGGTTGATGCTAGGTACAATATCTGGGGTTGGTCCAAACTCAGAACAATCCCAGACACAGGCCTGATCCCAGGAGGCCCAGGTTCCTGGCTCTTACGCCCACTCCGGGATGAAAGGAGAGGTTGTGAACTGGCCCTACACACTAGATCTCCCGCCTTTTTCCGCAGCCAGAGTGTGCTCCTCGGTGCTGGCCAGCAGTGCCACACTTCAGGGTTCTTTTTTTTTTTTTTTGTCTTTTTGAGACAGGGTCTCACTGTGCAGTTCAGGCTGGCCTTAAGCTCACTTTGTAGCTCAGGCTGGTCTCGAACTCACAACAATCCTCCTGCCTCAGCCTCCCGAGTGCTGGGATTACAGGCCTGCGCCACCACGCCCGGCTTCACTTCAGGGTTCTGATGAGCTCAGGGGTCTCAGGATGCCTGCTGCCTGGGCGGTGTGCATGCTCCGCTGCTCTCACCCCTCCTGAAAAACTATGAAATCACATCAGACTTTGTCACATTATAACCTCCTCTGAAGAGGAGTGAGTCCATCAAAACACAAGCCAGTGTACTCAGGGAAGTGTCTTCAAGGTTGTCCAAACCTGGAGGGCTAGAAATAACCCAAATGGCCAACAGGGACTTGTTCAGTAATGCAGCTCTCTAATGTTTACTCACTTAGAGAATGAATAAGTAGTGAAATGATAGCTCCCTGGATACCACATAACAGAGAAAGGAACCCACCGCAGCCTCCCGTGGCAGCCTGGCTGCCTGTCCTAGAGGCCAAGGAACGCAAGCATCTGCACACAGGAGGGCGAGGGCTGCATGGTGTATGTACTCGGCTGCATGCAGATCTCTAAAAGGGGAAAGGAATCGATTGCTGATGCCTTGCTGCCGCTCTGAGTGGCCATGAAGACCAACGCCCGTGTCTATACATGGGTTTCACCTTCTGTGTGGAAGTGCTGCGGCATGAGACAGAGGCTACACAACAGCCACGGGCTCTCATCCTGCGGGCTTCAGGGCATCCTCTGCCCCTGCAGCCCTGTTTCCTCTTTGGCTGGATGTCGACACTGAGTGAGACCAGCGACCTGTTGCTTTGACAAGTAAACCCAAGCTCCACAGGGCTTTCTGTCCGTGTCCTTACAGATGCTTCCTGTACCTGAAAGATGACCATTCTTCCAGAGCAGTGGAGGGCAGAGTGTGAGAGGGCTCTAATGCCACCTTCAGCTCACTGAGGTCCTGTGCAGGGGAATGAGGACCTACTGTGTGGCTGCCAAGATCAGTGTGTGCACATTGTCCATGCAAGAGTGTGGGGTGGGTTGAAAAAGACTGGGGGGAAAAGAGGACTTGGTGAGGGGAAGCGCAGACCCCTGGGCGGGTCCTGCTGTTCCAAGGGGATCCTCACTACCCACCTGGTCACCTCCAGCAGTGACAGGTGTCCTCACCTCTGAGGAGGGCGTGCGCTCCTTCACCTGACCTGCACACGGGCAGCAGGTGTGGCTCAGTCCCAGATGGGTGGTTGGGGCTCCGAGCGTGCAAGAGTCCCCCAGGCTTCTTTTTATGGGGACTCCTCTGCAGGAGACATTGGGGGTTGATGTGGCAGCACTAGGATGATTTTTCTCATCAAGGAGCTGTACTGCACAGTATTTTATCTTACAAGGTCACACCACCCATATCTACCTCTTGGCTGTGGCGTGGAATCGCCTTACCTCCTCCTGTGTAGGAGGACAATCCTGTGCCTCTGTCTGCTGCATCCTGCATGCATCTTGCCCCTCCCAGCATTAGAAAACTCAGTATGGCGATGAGATTTTCTCACTAGGCTTGCTCCTTCCCCTGGTGTGTCAGGAGAGTGTGTGTTATTGTTTCTTTTGGTTTTTCCTTTGCCTCTGCCCATCTTTAGGGAAAAATTGTATTTCACGGCACCATGTTAGTGTGGTAGAAGGGGAACCCTTTTACCTCAAGTATTGCTCCTCTTCGCCTGCTCCGGGGAGTGAAGCAGCCACCCCAAAATGGTATAAATGTGACCCCCTCCATGGGCATACCGAGCTGCACCCCCACGCCTCACCCCGGATCGTGTTGCGCCACGACGTCTTGGAGTTTTGGCCGGTGGAGGTAGAGGACCAGGGACTCTACAGTTGCCAGCTGGGGTGAGCGCACCTTTTATTTCACTGTATTCTTTAGGTTTCTTGACTTTTGCTGAGGAGCTCAAATATAGGAAAGTTTTAAAGTGGAGCTGCTCCTACAGTATGGGTGCTGTGGTCAGTGAAATCCAGCTGGGACCATGGTGGTGCTATGTGGAGAGGGAGGGAAAGGGCAGAGAGACATGCACCTTGGTGGGATCCTCAGGGGCCCAGTGGCAGGCCACTGGGAGTGTTTGGTGGCTATGCATGAGCCAATGGCCCTGAGCCACTGAGAGAGAGCAGCCCCCATGGCTTTATTGTCTCCTTGTGCTAGGGCCCTAGGTGGTGCCAGGCTCAGAATGGAGGCACAGAGCTTGTGTGACCTCAGCCGACAGGGTGTGCTGGCCACTGTGCTGGCACTGAGCATGGCTGTCCTTTTAGAAACCAACTTACGCACGTGTGTGCATGTATGGGGCACACGTGTATGTGCACAAGTGTGTGTGCTTCTGTGAGGCTGGCAGAGTGGTTCTGCTCAACTTGAGCTTCTCTTAGAAAGCACATTCTTTGCTCTAGAGTACCAGTCAGCATCAGCCAGGCTTTGGAAGGGGGGAGGGAGGAGAGAGAGAAGGGAGAGAGAAACACAGAGACAGACAGAGAGAGTGAGAACAAAGCCTTGGCTCACCCTTGTGGCTCTACACCAAATGAAGTCGTAGTTTTTCACTGCTGTGCATAGAAACTCCCAGAGTCAGAAAGAAATCACAGAGCTCTTTGAAAAACCAAAACACATTCCTGACTTCTCAGCAGTGATAATTGTAGAAGTGGGTCGAGGCTGGGCGTTTTCATGGCCAATTATGGAAGAAGGAAGAAGTGAACAGGGAACAGGAAGACAAGCAAACACCGTCCCCTTCTGACTCCTGAGTGAATGAGGGAGTCGCTTGAAGGCACCCGGGCTTTGGGTGGGCAGAAAATGGGCAGAGGCTGAGACCAAGCCAACTGTGGCCACCACCTCCACTGAAGGACACAGGACATTTGCCACCATCCTGAGGGGAGCTGGAGGACATATTGGGGGTCAGGAGCAGATCAGGGCCACTGGAGGGAGAGGGCCAGAGAGTCATCCAAAGAGACCCAGGATGGTGAGCAGGAGAGGGCAGCAAAGAACTGTGCCATAGAATGCTCTAGGGAACTGGGTCAGCATGGAGTCACTGTGGCCGTGGCTCTGGCAGTGGATGGTCCTGTGAGCGGCCAGAATGTGAGAGTGCAGAGATCCTCAGACAGTGCAGTCTGCAAGCAGAAACCTGTGCTTAATGTGTGTGGCACATGTGTGTGTTGTGTTTTCATGCGTGTGTGCATCTAGGCTGCTCAGGGTTCCATCTTTAACTCCTAAGAATTGTTAAATTTCTTGCTCCTTTTGACCACAATATGAGGCAGGGCAGAGCTTAGGCCTCAGTGAATCAAGGTCTTTGTACAGAGTTTGGGGAGAGTCCTCTGCTCGGGGACTGCTCAGGGGGCCACTGTGAGAGCCTACACTGATTGCAAAGTACCTTACACCTTTATTTCATAGAAATGATACCCAGAAATGGAACGTAAGCATTATCAGAAGAGATAAGCAGAGCTGTTTTACTGAAAAACATGTACAAAGTAGACTCGTGGGAGTAACAAAATCTTTGCAGATAGCCTGCAATAACAGCCGGTATAAGGAGTGGATCCACAGGACGGTGCTGTACAAGGTAAGGTTTCTGGAGACGTCAGCCTGGGGGGCTCGGTGAGTGCCAGTGTTGTTGTGTGTGTCCTTCAGTTCTGTGACTCTTGTAACAGTATGCTTGGCAGGAATGCAGAGCTTGCCTTCTGCCTTCATTTCCTTATCTGTCCCTGAAAACTAGGTGTTCTGGAGCTGCTTAATGAATTGGTTGTTTTCCAAGTTGTTTATTTCCAAAAATAAAGTAAAAATGTAGCAAGAAAACCCAACCAACCAATCAAACAAAAGACAATGAAGAGGCTTGTGTCTCCTGGACAAATCTGCCTGGGGACATAGAATTTTAGTTAACAGGGAAATGTATTCCAGACTCGAGTGACGCGTGGAGCTTCTCAGGCCCGTCCGGGCCCTGTGGGGTGGTGGCCCATGGCCAGCGCTCGGCCTGCTTGGAGGCAGTGGTCTGTGGGCTTTGGTCCTGCTTGGCACCTGCAGGGGGTGTCGCCTGGCCAGGGCAGTGGCTCAGCGCCCCCTGCCCCACTGGGCCGTGGGGCTGCCCCTGACCTACCTGCGGTGGTGCCGCGCGGCGAGAGTGAGGAGGGCAGTGTGATGAGGTCCCTGCCTCCCACAACGTACATGGGAATTGTGAGAGCGAGCGGGAGGACTAGGCAGTGTCGGGGCCCACGGCTCTGGACATCGCTGCTGCCTTTCTGGCCCACTGCTGTCCCCGGGGTAGGAACCAGGTGGGGCGCCACGAAGGGCTCCCTTCCCAGGCCTCTGCTCCCCCACGACCTGGGACAGGAGGCTTGCATCCAAGCAGGAGCTTGGCTACTGTGGTAGTCTCTCTGTCTCGCTTCTCGCTGCCTCTCCCTCTCTCCCCCTATCTCCCTCTCTGTCTCTGTCTCTCAATCCTTGTCTCTTTGTGTCTTCCTGTGTTTCTTGCCTGTCTCTCTATCTGTCTCTGTTTTTGTCTCTCACTCTGTTCATTTCTTAATCCTTATCTCTTTCTGTCTTCCTGTTTCTGTCTCTGTCTTTCTCTGTGTTTCTGTCTCTCTCTGTTTCTCTTTCTATTTGTTTCTCAATCCCCTTATCTGTCTTTCTCTGTCTCTGTCCCTCTCTCTGTCTGTCTCTATCTCTCAATCCCTGTCTCCTTCTGCGTTTCTGTCTCTCGCTCTCTCTGATTAAAAGAAAATTATGACGACATAGTACAGCACAATGCCCCGCCTCTGTCACCCAGTCTGTATTAAGCGTGCCAGCGACAGTCGCCAGCGCGGACCCCGTTTCTGGGCCCAGTGCCACCCCTGCCCGTCACAGGGATGCGTGATCAGCTCTATTTTCCGTTCCCTCTAAAATCTTAAGATTTAACAGTGTAATGGAGGAACACTCCTTCAGTTATTTAAAATATTTTAATTTGCTTTTCAAAAACCAGAACTGCACAAAGATAGCTGAAGACAATCATTTCTACCTACCGCCTATACAGAAGAATGCGGAGTTTGAGGATCGAGGCTACTACTCCTGTGTGTTCTTTCTTCAGCACAATGGGAAGCTGTACAACATCACTGAAACCTTCAACATAACAATAGCTGGAGGTAGGAGGAGTCTCAGCCTTGTGCAGAATGCAGTACGGATTTTCTTGTAAAGCCACTGGGATCAGAGAAGCGGATGACCATGTCACTAGTTCACATACCAGGCTGACAACCTCCATGTTGGCTCTGTCCTCCTGGGTGAGAAAGTTTATGTGGGCAACACTCACAGAAGTCTTTTATTTGAAATTGGACAGCTGCGGAATTTTGCTGTGGACCTTTTGTTTTGCCCCAGTATGTGTTCCAAGCCTCAATATTTATGGAAAACATGAATATCTGATGGACTGCCGACAACCTGGAAGGGAAAGGAAGCTGAGGGATGCAGAGGAAAGTGAGGGACCAGCATCCTCGAGGAATTTCAGTCTGATCTGGGGAGGTGCTGAGCAGCCTCCCACACACACCCGCGGGGGAGGGGCGGCAGGGTGGGCTGTGCAGCAGACAGAGGAGAGGGCTTGGTTTCCCCGGAGCTGGGTCCTGGGGAGCACGTCGCCCAGACAGTGCCTCCAAGGGGCAGGTGGGTGGGGGTCCGAGGGGGCCCTGCTGGCCAGAAGGAGAGGGTGTAGAAAGCTGGGGTCACCGTGATCCCAGACTCTATTGTGGGAAAGTGAAATCCCAGCCAGGCCTTGGAGCAGCAGAGAGGTCGGGGTAACTTGGCAGCCTGTCACCCTGATAAGATGTCCTTCTGCTATACCTGTGCCTGGCTATCCTGTGCCCTCTGGGAACTTCCAAGGAAGTTACTGAATGACACCTTAAAAAAATAAATAAATGACACCTTAGCTCTGTCTG
Organism: Ctenomys sociabilis; assembly: GCA_004027165.1. NCBI lineage: Eukaryota > Metazoa > Chordata > Mammalia > Rodentia > Ctenomyidae > Ctenomys > Ctenomys sociabilis. Next base: position 40,585 of record PVKA01003162.1, on the reverse strand, counting down.
GGTTTTAATTCTGATGGCTGAAAGGTCTCTCTTTCCGGTTGTGACCCAATATGCCCTCCTGTTGCTTCTATCTCCTGCTTCTGTTTGCCACCAGGGCCTCTGCAGGCAGGTTGTCTGCTCCTCTCCAAAAATGAAAGCCCCTTAAGTTACTTAGAGATGGCTGGCCCGTCCATCCTTGCTGGACGCGTCTCGCACCATCCCGGGAAGCCGAGCACCACCCAGTCACCACGGCCCAAGGCCCGCTGCCTTCCAACCCTCTGCTTCTCTAACATTTTCTCTCTGCATCTGAAGCAACCATGTCACACCTTCCTGTCCACGTACTGCCACCCTGGCCGTGGACCCCAACTGAATGTCCTCAAACAACATTCATTCCCTCTCCTGTGCATCAGCAGCTTGGATTTCTGATTGGCTAAGGGGTTAGAGTGAGGTTTCAGAAGGACCGAGTTTCTTCTCAGGGTGGTATGCTGTTGAAAACTTTGGAGCTGTTCACTTCTGGAATTTTCCTATGCAGTGTTTTTGGGACCATAGTTAATTCTGAGTGGCTGGAACTGCAGAGTGGTAAAGCACAGGTGCAGGGGAGCTACTGCACTGTGTCAGAACGGTGTCATTGTGGATGAGCACTTGACAACAGATGCTTGTTTTAGTGGAGTTCAAGGCCAAACTAATGCTTCTTCTTTCATTTTAGATCACAGAAATGTCATTCCCATTATTCTAGGACCAAAACTGACTTCAATTGAAGTGGAATTAGGTACGTCTCCACCTATACAGTCTGTCTTTATGAGTGGAGGGACATGTTTCAGTTTCCAGAGGATAAATTCTCCTTCATGTAGGGTCTACACTGTGCACAACATATTCCATACTTAGGGGAAATATTACAAAGGCAGAAGAAGCTTGTCATCACTTGAGTGCTGTCCCTTTGGGGCTGATGAAAAGGAACAGGCAGTTCAAAGACAGTGGAACCCTATGTGGTTTTGATAGAGTGGGATTTGGGTCACCAAGCAAGTGACTTTGCTGTCATCTCTGTGGTTATTTCTCAACATGGAAACTCAGTCATGACACCCTAGGTAGATGATTCAAACTTGTTTTGAATACTAGATCCATTGACTCAGCCTGAGTCTGTGGGCCAAACAGTGCATTTAGGATTTGTCTAGAGATGCTTAGGAATCAACATAGCTTTCTGGGTAATTTCTTTCCAAAAGGAAAGTAAAGGAAGAAAGAAATCCGCGTAAGCTAAATATGCTAGGGTCAGCAACGCATCATGAATTTGAATCCTAGGAGCAGATCCGAGAGACCCTGTCCCTGATGTCTGGAGCAGATGACATGTGCAGGATGCTGAGTGCTTGTCTGAGGCCTCACCACTGAGGCAGCAGCACTGGGGACGCTGCGGGATGCTGTGTTTCAAGCCCAAGCTTAGGGACACTGGCAGGGTTCACAGCTCTATACATACAGCCACGTACGTCTGGTGCAAGTCAGTGGCTGTGCATCTCAGCTTGAGGTCTTCTTACTCTGCCTCTGCATTCATTTCCACCCTTATTTCTGTCATTTCTTTCCTCTGGGACTTAACTTTTTTATGAAGCTTGTTGACAATGAGCATTAAGAATCAATTTCAATGATCCTCCCCTGTGGCATGTACATTTTTAAAGTCTGCATTTCTCACTGACCCTATTTTAGCTGTTTCCAGTAAGAACGACTATGCTTTATTTTATATTATCCTGTACCAAACATGAAAAAAAATTTCCCTTAGGATCTTTCCTTTCACCTGTGGTTTCTTATTTTACTTTTGTTTTTCTTGCTTGTCTTATTTTGCTTTTGTTGCTTGAGACAGGGTCTCCCCATGTAGTGCGGTGGGCTTGAGCTAACCGTGCAGCCCACACTAGCCTTGAGCTCAGCAATCCTCCGCCTCTGCTGGATTAAAGCGCTGGGCTTACACACAGGCACCGCCCTGCCCGGTTTATTTTTGTTTCTTACTTTCTAATTTTTAAAAAAATCACTCTTATGTATTACAAGTGCCTATTGTTTATCCATTGTTCCCTGCTGTGTTTGTTTTCTTTCAGAGTTGTCCTGGGTCTTGTCCAGCCAGCGCCTCGTCTGTGGGCCTGCGTCCTTTATCTGTTCTTTCTGTAGGTGATTGTCTCATTTTCTGCCTCTCTGCCTGTCTTTTGTTGTTGATCTTTGGCGATCAAAATGAAGGAAATATATTATACATGTAGTTTAATAATACTACAATATGCACATGCTGTTCTTCCTCTGAGTGCTTGTGTTTTCCTCTGTTAGGCAAAACAGAAGTTGCACTCAGAGCACAGCTGGGGTCATGGCAGGCTGACGTTTGGGCCGGATTTGCCTTGGATCTCCAGTAGCTGAGGGTGGGAAGGAGGCTGTGGTCAGCAGATGTCAAGTGTTGCCCAGCCCCAGGCCTTGGCAAAAACCTTCCCAGCCTCACTACCTCCGGCACCCCGGGGACTCCTCTCCCTGTGAGAGTCTTTCTGTGTAGTCCCATCTGGGCACAGTCCTCCGCGCAGTCCCAGCTGCCTTTGCTTCCGTGGAAGCGGGCTTTCTTCCCTGCACTCGTGGTCTAGTTATTTCTACTCTTATTTTTTCTGCACCTGTATTTCGTTAATTCTCTGTTACTTATGAATTATCCTTTTTTTTAATCTCATGAGTTGCTTGGCAGTATTGGCTCCATGCTAGCTACTAAACTGTGCACTGAAAAAAAAGGTCCAGCAGCCGTCCTAAGTTTTAGGAATTGATTTAGAAGTGAAGGTATGAGGAGAATCCATGCACACTTTGCCGTGCCCTTGTCCTTGCCATCCCGGCCCTCCGCTTTAGCAGCCTTATTGTTAATTTAAAAATAAATGTACCTGTTCTGTTCCATACAGCCTGCATTTAGTAGCTAGCTGGCACTCACCAATTATATTAATTTGAGCTGCTGAAATCTGAGATTCTGAACTGAAAACTGTGGCTGTCTGCTTCTACCTAGGAGAAGATGTGAACCTCAACTGCTCTGCCTTGCTCAGTAAGGAGGGCCTTATCTACTGGAACTTCAACAGAGAAAACGGATCACACTCCAATGTGCTTGAAGATAGCAAGGCAAGCTCTTGGTACGCATCTGTGACACGTGGCAGGTATTATGGACAGATAAAGACCACGGCATCCACACGTGATAGGAAAGGTGGAGAGCTCCCTCGTGGCTGATGTGGTATTTGGAGTTAATGTACATTACACTACATATATTTCATCATTAGAACTTCCATCCCTCACTGACTATTCAGACACTCATTACCCAGATCTGAGCTGGACAGAAGACCCACGAGAAGGCCCATGATCCTTTTGCTCATCGCCTTACAAGAGCAGACCATAGTTGGTCACGATGTGTGGTGGGGTTCTACCAAGCTTCGTGTAGAGGAGCAGTTACCTGGGCCGCAGTCTTGGGTGTTAAACAATGTGCCAAGGGCTTCGTGTTTACTTCAGTCCCACCCAAGTTCCATGCAACACACACTGGTGCTTAATCAGCCTATATTCTTCTATTAAGGAACATCCAGGCTTAGGAAAAGCAAACAGGTTAAGCAGATTGTCATTCGGTCTTTTCTGGGTCGTAACATAGTGATTAACTGCTGTTCTTAGTTCCAGTTCTGAGGCATGTGTCCTGGCATTTCTGCTCCTTTCCTGCACTGTCTGATTCCCCCTGGTTCTTTTCTTTTTCTTTTTTTTGGCAGAACTGGGGATTGAACTCAGGCCCTTGCGCATGCCAGGAAAGTGCTTATTCCACTGAGCCATCTCCCTGGCCCCGGTTCTTTGCTTTTCTGTGGCATATTCTATGCTGCTACCATGGCATCCCTGACTCTGCCACTTGTGCAAGGGTCTGGCCCCTGCAGCCCGGGCAGCTGCTAAGTGCCTGGCGTGTGCTAGGTTCAGTGAGTGGCCTTGGCAGCACTGTTCCTCAGTAACTGTGCTCCATCAGCATCTTCCACCCCCTTCGAATGACCTCAGTCTCCTCTCAAGAGGGTTGGAGATGGCTCACCACTGACGCAGAACTGCAGCTGAAGTTGCAAGAGCAGGGTGGGCTCAGGCTCTAAGAGCACAAGCTGCTGACACTGTCTGCCTGCTTCTCAGAGGACTGCTGCATCTTACTTCCGGATTTGCAGGGGTTTCAGAGTTTGTTTTTCCAGAATGACAATCTCTGTGCAGAATTGTGCTCTGAAAGTTTCTGAGACAGCCAGAGACTGCACGAGGTCCTCATCCCATGTGCTCCAGACAGCTGGCGTGAGGCAGAGGAGCTCACAGTGCACATCTGCGGAGACACTGGCACGGCCCCTCCTGGCTGTCACTGCCTCAAATACGACTATTTGTCTTGCATCAGTGGTGGAATCACTGGCACCTGGGAGGGATGGGAAGGCCTGCTGCCAGGGGCTGTCCCCAGCTATTCTGACACTTGCCAAGCAGCAGCTGGTGGCTGTCCTCTACCTGGCTATCTGAGAGTGGCGCTCTTAAGGCTGAGTGAAAGAAGCAGTCTCAGGGACTCCTTGGACACGGTTGGCGTGAATCTGTGTCTGTGCTAAATAGTTTGGAGCTGCTATAGCTCTAATCCTGTGTGCTCCCCAGGCTCCTGCACCAGCTTAATCCTCAGTGTTAAGAGGGTAGAAACCTGCACCCTTGCTGATGTTTGGGGCAGGAGGTTTGGAGAGCGATTAGAGCGGACTCCGCAAGAGGGTGGATCCTGCAGCTGAATTCTGGTGGCTTCCTACGAAAGGCAGGAAAGGGCTCAAGATAGAGGCACACACGCCCTGACTGCTCCAGCTCCTCGGGAGCCTTGCACATTGTTCTGTGCTGTTTGGATTTTAGCCTTTAAGACTGTGAGCTGAGTGAATGTCTTTTCTCTGCAAAGTAACACACCTCAGATATTTTAGTATGGCAATGAAAGTCACCTAATATAGCAAGCTTGTCACCAGTAATGGAGACCATGCCGTGGCAAGAATCCCGAACAGTTAGGTGGGAAGGGACAGGAAATATAATTGGGGGGACAGAGAGAGAGAGAGAGAAAGAGAGAAAGAGACAGAGAGAGACAGAGAAAGACAGAGACAGAAAAACAGAGAGATAGAGAGAGAGAGATAATTTTCTAGTATTCTCACCCCCGTGCCCATTTTACTTTCTTTGCTGCTGAGGCACAGTCCCAGCACCCACAATTAGGAGGATAAGAGGCTTATGATGGCTCAGTCTCATGGGATTCAGTCCGTGACTGGCTGGTTTTGGGGCACAGTGCCATGAAAGCCAGCACAGAGGTGAGCTGCTCAGGTCGTGGTGCCAGGAAGCCAAGAGGGAAGGGAGGAGCCAGGTTGGGGGACAGATGCTTGCAGACCACGCCCCCAGGGACCCACCTCCAACCGAGTGTGCTGAGAGCACATTCAGCTGCTGAACTCAGAGGTGGAAGAATCCTGTGCTGAGCACATCACCCTATGACCAGATGGCCTGAAGGCCTCAAGGTGAGGCTTTCGGTGCTAAGTCCAAGCCCTGATACAGGCATTTAAATTCTGAGTAGTTGACAGTGCTGTCCCCAAGTGGTCTCAGAAGGACTGTTTCTATTGTTCTGATGTGTGACAGAGCAGCAGGAGGGTCACTTTAGAAGCTGCGCCTAGAAAGGAAAGATCTCTGAGAGCCCAGTGGCAGGTTCCTTGGGAGGTCTCACAGGCTTCCCCGCCCATGCAACCCCGCTGCTGACACAGCCTGTCTCTAAATTCTTTTCCTCTCTCCCAGGACTTCAGGGGGCAAACCATATACTTCGAAAATCCTGAGAATTCAGCAAATCAATGAAAACGACCTAAATGTATTATACAATTGCACTGTGATGAACCTCGGAAGAACAGACACCAAAAGCTTTGTTTTGTTGAGAAAAGGTACGCGGGCTTTGTGCCTGGGCATGTGTGGAGCCATTGCAGGTAGCTGTGGGATGAGCTAGAGATGGCCAGTCCTCGTTTCTGTGGGAACCAAGTTCACACAAGGTGGGGTGCACCTGGGGCCCAGGAAATCAGAGGTGGGGCTGAGGCTTTGCCCTGGCTGGAACCTCTGTTCGTGATCCCAGCCAGAGAAGAAAAGCTGAGCTTAGGCTCTGCTCTCACAGGAGAATGGGGACCTGGGGTAGAGGGCGAGCACTGGGACCTAGGTGCAGCAGCTACTGGGGCAGTCACAGCAGCAGTGTGGCTTTCACACTGGAACGGGCAGAGGGATTCTGTAGATGGGTGTTGGGTGAGCCCACAGCGGGACTTGGTGGGCCCTGGGGTGTGGTCATCCATTCCATAGAGAACCCCTGGGGCCCCTTCCTTGGAAGCCCCTGGACAGGGCCTGTGGCCATTCAGTGGCTGCTGAGCTGTGGCTTCTTGACATTTCCCACAATGACCCCTTGGGAAGCCACATGCTTGCTCATCTCCATCCTCTCTGAACCACCAGCCTGGGTTCCACAGCGCAGTGGCCGCTCGGGAGAAGCCGAGTCTGGGCCACAGTGTCCTCCTCCCTCTCTGCTCATCCCTGGGAATGGTCACCAGCTCCTTGGATAGTGAGGGAACAGAGATGATCTGAGAGATGAAGAGGGAGAAACAGACAGAAAAAAGCAGGCACACAGAGAGATAGGCATGGAGAGGTGAGAGAGACAAGGCAGACGGACAGGGAGAGAGAGCCAGAGACAGAGAGGGAGCAGAGACAGAAAGAGATGCAAGCAGAGATGAGAGCAAATCAGTGTAACACGCACACATACCCGGTGGACGCAAGTGTGGGTGCCCATGTGCTTTGCATGAGCCCATGTGCACGTGTGCTGTGTACGTGCCTGCCGCAGCCACGAGAGTGTGGACCTCAGACAGGGGAACCCAGCACCCTGCCCTATTCCAGACTCACTTGTGAAGTGCACCTAGTAGCTGGCTTGCACCCTCACAGCTCACTAAACATGAAGGACTGACATGGAAGATTGCCGCCTACATGGCCAAAGCAGGACGGGTGTTAGTGACACTTCAGCCTAGAAATCAAACCCACCCTTAGAACTTATTCCAAGAAAATAGGTACAACACAGACACACGGGGTGGCTCGGTCATTTCGGCACTACGTATAGCTGGGCAAACTGCGGTCTATCTGAATCTTGGGGTACTGTGAATGGTCATGAAGTGGCCTAATGAAATGTTGCTATATTATGAACAAATAAAAAATGATTATCATGATATCAATTAAACAACCTTAATTCTTAAGCAAATGCTTTCAAGTAAAAATGAAACCCAGAAAGGAAGTATACTGCCATGTTACTATGAGCTTTTTTCTTATCACATTGTGAGTTGATTTAAAAGTCACACTCCTGTATGATCTCATATTTACCTCCAGTGAGCATAGGCTGAATCCATATAGGAAATGTAATTCTTTTCCCAAAGGAACACAGAAAGCGTGCTAAGGTCTGAGAACGCTGGGCCTGGCACATGTGACTACTTAGGTGTAAGGTCTCAGCTAAGTCCCCCAGGCACCAGCAGTACACGGTATAAGCCTCATGTATTTTTTCCATTTCACTGAAGAAGATGCTAAGGTAGCAGCACCCCCAATCTCTCCTAGATACAACCGTGGAACCAGGTGCAAACTGGTTTCCCCCCCCTGCAGCCTGTTTTGGCTCCCTGAACCACGTGCATCTGTTGCCCCACCTCCCTGCTGAGAGTCCCCTGCTGGGCTTCTGCCCCAGAAGTCTGCCTGCCGCAGGCACCAATGGTGGAAGATGTCACAGCACTTCCAGCTCAGGTCTCTGCATGTCGCTGCATACATCACTGTTCATGAATTGGAGTGGAGCAGTCAGGACCTCAGCCTAGCAGCAGGACTAGGGCAGACAGACGACAGTGGGCAGGTCCCTGCCCAAGGCCAAAGGGCGAGGGGGCAGCCTCACACGGTGGAAGAAGGCGCCGCTGCCATCCCGCTGGCCAAGTCTTTATTTCTGGTGCTGCTCCGCTTCCAACAGGCGTGGCTGACATCCCCCGCCCTGTCTTCACTGGAGGGATGGCCACAGCCACTGTGCTCTCCGTGGCAGCACTGTCCCTGGGGGTCATGTGCGTCATTTATAGAGTGGACGTGGTTCTGTGCTACAGACGCTGGACGGGCAGCGATGAGACACTAGCAGGTAATGGGTGCCAGAGTGCTGGGGGTTCTTGTTTTATGCTGCCATTGCTAAGCCCCATAAACTCATCTTAAAGATGAATGTTCTTCATTTTGTTTTGATTGCATTGTTGACTTGTGAGAGAGGTTTTCTGTGGAAAGACAATCACATCATATAGCATCCCTGAGCAACACTGCTCTGTGTTCTTTACTTGTGCTTGCTTCTGTGTTGCCGAAGATTTTCCTATAGTTTAAGGAATGTATGTATGTATGTGCATGTATGTGTGTATGCATGCATGTTTCTTGTATTCCACGTCCTAGACGTGCTGTGCAGTGCCAGAGCCAGGGAACCAGCCACCTGCATGCCTGGCCCGCAGCTTCCCATGCCCCGTCCAGCAGGTGCGGTAAGTCAGCCTGTGTACATTGTACTATGGGTCAAACTGCAACCTGGAAAAGGACAGCGAGTGGTCCTTGGCAGAAGCCTGCCAGAGGCGTCGGAGACCCTCCAGCTGGCGTCGGTCTCTGGACCCATCTGGTGCCTCTTCACCTCTGTTTCTTATATTGAAGAGTGGCAAGAAGTCTTTAGGATTCCAGATGCTCAACACATTGCACAAGCAGATTTATGGTACACTCAGGGAGCTGCTTGAAATGCACAATTTGAAAGCAATGCTTGAAAAATGAATTTTTTGCTGACAGTGGAGATGTGTCATGTACCGTGTAGATCTGCTCTTGCCCAAACTGGCTGCCCAGTAGGCCCAGCAGGGCATGGCCTCACTGAGGGGAGCAGTGCACCTCGGTCAGGGTGGGCTTCAGCCTGTCAGACCTTCGCTGGCTCTTCCTAGTGACAAACAGCAGCAGGCCTGGTAGCAAGGAAGCACAGAGTGACAAACAGCAGCGGAAGTGCCACCTCCTGGGAAGCCCCGTATCTCACAGTAGTCTGAGAGAATTGTGCAAAGGAACTGCTTGCTGGTTAAACCAACCACTGGCTTTATTTCCATCAGCTTTTGTAGCCTTTGATATGTGTATGTGTCTGCAATTTTTCCCAAAATTTCCTGTCTCACAAGCATGTGCAATTCTGAATGGTAGAAGCTTTGGATCAGTAGTAGAGAGGGCCTTGGACAGCAGATCCACAGTGCTGTGGGCAGAAACCACCACAAACTGAAAGCAGTACTCCAGGGGGCTGAAGACAGCACTGCTGCCCAGGGCAGTAGAGAATAAATCCCAGGACATCTAGGGGGCTGGGTCTAGGATGGCTTTGCTGTGTGCTATTGTAAAGGATGATATCATCTCTATCCTTCAGTGCAGTTGGAAAGCCTGACCCTGTAGCTAGGTGTGAAGGCCCTGTTCTGCCACCTGCCTGGTTGTCACAGGAGGACAGGCGGTCCCCCTCCACAGTCCCCTCTATCCATCCGGATGAGTGTGGCTTGCATATTCAGGATCTGACTCATGCTTTCCCTGTCACAAGAAGTCTCCTGGGAGCTGCCGTTGGTCTGCCAAGCTATTCTGTTCCTCTGTCTTATCCTTCAGTGTTGCTTTCAATCTGCTCCTGTGTTCTTAGTAACTCTTTGCCAGGTGTTGTGTTTGTCTCCCTTGTCTTCTCAAAAAAATTAAATGAAGCTAAGGAGAGAATGGACTGATTTTATAGTTTTTTCTTACCCAGTAAGGAGAATGGGCTCTGTCACCGAGGCAACACACCTCCCCCAAAGATGTCCACGAATCATCTGCATCCCGTGTACTGGGGGGACCTCAGGGAGCAGATGGCCCGTGCCGTGGAGCACAGCTTTCCCGCGGGCTGCTGCTGTGCTGTGGCGTTCTGCGCTCACGAGCACAAGCTGCCCTGCTGTGCTGTCCACCATTGGTGCTTTCCATCCTGGAGGGCTCCTGAGGGGGAGATGAAGGTAGTGTGGACTGGATGGGCTGAGGAGCCCGGGGGACTGGATCCCCCTCGGACACTCAGGCCTGCCGCTCCGTCCATCCCTTTTATGCTGCTGGCAATCCCTTGTGTTTCTGGGCCCCTCTGCAGTGTCGTGGTATTTTAGGGAAGGGGCTACAGACAGGGTGTTCAGGGTCTCAATACTAGATTGAACTAGTACAATCTCCCATTCTCCTTACTGGGTAAGAAAAAACTAAAATCAGTCCATTCTCTCCTTAGCTTCATTTAATTTTTTTGAGAAGACAAGGGAGACAAACACAACACCTGGCAAAGAGTTACTAAGAACATAGGAGCAGACTGAAAGCAACACTGAAAGATAAGACAGAGGATCCGCCTGTTACAGCCTCCCAACAGCTGGGATTACAGGTGTGCACAACCACACCCGGTCTCAATTGCAATCTCAGCACACCCCCGTGGCAGTGCTGGCGTGGCTGGTCCCGGGATTGAACCCCCAGTCCCTGAGCCTGGTTGCAGGCGCTTTAATCTGCTGAGCTATTTGGCTGGCACTTGAGATTCAAGCATTTCCCAATTGCTCCGCAGTTAGCATCTGAGATCTGACTGCGCTGAATTAAACTTTTCCCTTCCAACTTTCCTCCCGTGTCTTGACTTCCCTGAGGTTTTCCTCCAAACGCCTGTTACTTGTGCCTTCAAGGGTGCACCCTGTCTCCTAGACGGCAAGACGTATGATGCGTTCGTGTCCTACCTGAGAGAGTGTGGGCCAGGGAGCGGAGAAGAGTACGCTTTTGCTGTGGAGACACTGCCTGCAGCACTGGAGAGACACTTTGGGTATAAGTTATGCATATTCGAAAGGGACGTGGAGCCCGGAGGAGGTAAGGCGGTGGCAGCCAGAAATCCAGCAGGAGCATTTTCTTTTTCCAAATCAGTTGCTTAGCTATATGGGTGACTCTCGTTTTCCCAAAATAATAAACAAATAAGATCCTGGAGACCAGAAGAGACAAGGTAAGTCAACAGCTGGCTGATCTGGCTAATAACAAAGTATCAGACATAATAAATAATGAGAAACCAAGTGAGCCCTCCCGGGGACCTCCTCGCTGCACTCCTGGCTCTCCGCCTTTGTGGGCGTCCCCTCTGCGGGCATCCCCTCTTCTGTGCCATGTTCACAGCCAGCCTGGCTCAAGGCACTGACCTGCGAGAGACACCCAGTGTGGGCGGTGGCTCCTCTGCGCAGGTCCTAGCTTAATGTGTGATGTCCAGGCTGCCACGCAGAGGGACTCTTCCCGGAAAGTGCCCTCTCATTACAGCATTAATGCTGGTGACAAAATTGCAGCAGGAAATGGGGGCACTGGGAAAAGGGGAACTCAAGGGAACTGGCGGTTCCCAGCTGGTCGGTCATAGAATTCAGGGTTTTAAAATTGATACATAAATGCAAATGACCATAGCATTTATACTGAGGCAGATTACAATTTATAAGACACATTAAAAGACAATTTACAAGATAATTACAAGAAGATTTATTAACACTTTTTCTTGAGGTTTTACAGAGGAAATATTAGAAATGTAGTTGAGATTGGTGCTAATAAAAAATAGAAATGATGTGACTGGTTGCCACGGGTTTACTCACCCAGGATTTATCGACTAGCATCATCCCTGAGCTGAGTTCTGAGCTGAGCACTGAAGATAAAAGAAATAATTTATTTAAGTCAACAAGAAAGGAGACTTTCCCTACTAGTATTACAATTTACAAAGGGAAAATATTGTTAAGTAGGAAGGTAAACTATAGTTTGACAATGAACAACTTCTCAAGTGGAAAAAATCATCATACATACAGCAGTGTGACATTTTCAGGGGTCATCTCTTTGCAGATGGTGGCGTGGTGTCACTCCTCAAGCCTTGATCCACCGCTTGGTATTAGTTTTACTATAATGACATTATTTTTTAAGAATCATCCAAAGATAGATTTTCTTTTCTTTTCTGAGCTCTTAAATAATAATAAAGACAATTTGTATATTCAGTTGTAGCCAGGCTTGCTTGAGATCTCTGGGGTCTAGAATGGGGGTCGTCACACTGCCACCCCGTCAGATCCGGCTGGTGCCGCTGCTGAATTATCTGCGCTGCACAGCGCATGGAGGAGAGTGGAGAGGACGGAGGCAGTGTGACCGCAAAGCCAAAATATTTACTATCCGGCCCTCTACAGAAAAAACCGGCCAACTCTGGTCTAAAACAATGAGTAATGGTGCAGTTTGGGTGCTGTGGACTTCTCTTTTTCCTGTTTGCTTTTTCGTCTCTAAGTTTGGATTTCAGCGTGCTCCTCCATGCACGGGGGGGCCAGATGGTGGGGCGGGCGTGCAAGTGCTCTCCTCTGTTTCTGCCACTTCCCAGCTGTGGCTGCCAGGGAAGCGGCTCAACAGTGCGGGCTTGGCATCCTTGCCTGTGCAGTGGACAGGAGGCCAGGCTGGGCTCAGTGTGAGCGCAGTAAGCAGGTTCATATACAGAAAACCCTCAGGGATGGGAGGGTGCTGGAGAAATCACTGCTACCTACGTGCTTAATTTTATATGCATAAAATCGAGAACAAGTGGTTTGTCTTAGTTTACTAACAAACTTAACAGCTAATAATAAGAAAGAGTCATCTGTTAAAGTAACTGCTGCCTGGTGCACCCTCCCCGTTGCTGACACTGACCTCTCCTGGTGTCACAGCTGCTGCTGCTGAGCTCCATTCACTGATCAGGAAGAGCCGACGGCTAATCATCCTCCTCAGTAAAAGCTATCTGTCTCACGAAGTCAGGTATGAACTTGAGAGCGGGCTCCACGAAGCCCTGGTGGAAAGGAAGATCAAAATAATCTTAATTCAGTTTGCACCCGTTGGGGACGTCACTCTCTTGCCACAATCTCTAAAGCTTTTGAAGTCACACAGAGTTCTCACATGGAAGGCTGAGGAATCTCTTTCGTACAACTCGAGGTTCTGGAAAAACCTTCTGTACTTAATGCCTGCAAAAGCAATTAAGCCAGACAGAGATGGACTGGAGGTTTTGCCGGTGCTTGCTGGAGTGTCTTGATGTTTGGTGCGGCTGAGTATTTCAAATGCTCTGGTGCTTCTGGGGACAGCAAAGGCTCTGGTGCTTCTGGGGATAGGGTATAAGCCCGTTCAGGGCAGACTCTCCTTTGAAACTCTGAATGTTCTACGAAGCCTTCTGAAGGCATGGTTTGGCTTTAGCTCATCAGGAATGAGACTCACGGACTAGGGAGATGGCTCAGTGGAATAAGTGTTTTCCTGGCAAGCACAAGAGCCTGAGTTCAATCCCTAGTCCCACAAAAAAAAAAAAAAGAAAAAAAGAAAAAAAGTAGTGAGTGGAGAGGACAGAGGCAGTGTGACCGCAAAGCCAAAATATTTACTATCTGGCCCTCTGCAGAAAAAATGGGCCAACTCTGGTGTAAAACAATGAGTAATGGTACAGTTTTGGGCGCTGTGGACTTTTCTTTTTCTTGTTTGCTTTTTCATCTCTAAGTTTGGATTTCGGCATGCTCCTCCATGCACGTGGGGGCCAGATGGCTCGCTCTTGAACTGGTCCTGTGCTTCTGGATAACCTTGGAATTCCAAAGTCTGCAGCCAGTCCTTTTCCCAGTGGCTGCTTCCACAGTTCCTGCAGGCAGCGAGTGGGGTGGGTCCCGAGCAGATACGCTGCCCAGCAGGCACTCTGCTGAGAGCCCCCAGGGTGAGCAGGCCCTTTGGTCTCCGGACTTTACACACAGAAAGAAGCATTCTCTGTGAGCCAGTGGGTAGCCGTCCTGGGCATGCTGTCCTATGCCTGCATTGCTGGCCCCCTTGGATCCTGGTGGGAGGGGTTTCGAAAGGAGTTGTGGGGGTGAGCAGGGTGCTGCAGTGAGGGCAGACCCCAGGATGTGCTTCCTTTTCCTGGCCCTGTAGAAGGCAGCAGTTCCAGGAGCCCCAGGGAGGCCCAGGGCGCCCCAGGGCAGAACTTGCTTATCCAGTCTTGTTCTTGGGAATCTAAAGGAACCCCCAGCATCTTTGTCTTTAATGAGAGGCCCTGATTTCATTTCAGATATTGTCAGCGACTTCCATTTCTAATGCACTAAAGCGTTGATCGATGTTGTGCAAATAATTATATTCACAACGGTGCCAGATCATGTTAGCCATTAAACAGGAAAGATGAAATGTGCCCACTTGATTTCTAATAAATCTTGTGTCTCAGATGCCCTGGCAGAGAGGCAGCCTGGCATGCTGGCTGAGGTGCTGGGCTGCTAGCCCACCCTGAGCACCAGTCTTGCTCTTCCTCTGTGATCTCTGGGGCCTCATCTAACCTCCCTGTGCCTCAGTTTCCCCATCTGTAAAATTAGAACTTGCAATGGTTGTACCTACTTCCCAGGGTTCAAAATTTGCACTTCCTTAGAACAGTTCTGAGAGCTATTACTCACTCCTTCGCTGGTGAGGATATTAGCACCAGAACTAATTCTTACTTGGATCAGTTACTTAGCAGCAAGCTAAAGAGAAGTCGCAGTGCAGGAAGCAGAGGCTTGGTGCAGGGAGGCCAGGCTCCATCTGCAGATCTTTGCCAAGACATTGGAACAGAGCTGCGGCCTCCTGCACAGGCGAACTGCATCCCCACTGGGGCCTGCGCTGTGCGTCTCCCACCATCTCCATGTAGCAGCTGGCCAAGCCGATCCACAGGGCACTGGGCAGCAGCCTCCAACAGAAGGGGCGGTCACAGAGCATGAAGGCGCCAGCGTGGAGGACCAGCTGGAGTCAGTGGGCACAGCGTGGATGCTCCAGGGAAGTCTAAAGCAGAGATGTAGTTGATGGTGCTAAAACTTCCAGGAGAATGAGATTTCCTGTGTGACAGGGTGATTTAATTTTATAGTGCTTATGATTTCATGTGCTATTGTCTGGATTATGAATGAATATGTATATTCTGTATGTGAAAAGTTAGAATACAATAAATTTCATTACTGTAACTGTCTCTAGCACCTAGAATAAGTCTGCCTTCCTGTTTTGTTGACAACACAGGCTTTATTTTTGAATTTTAGGGAAGGGTCTACAGGGTGTTCAGGGTCTCACTACTAGGTTGGCCTCAGTGATCTGCCTGTTTACAGCCTCCCAGGAGCTGGGATTACAGGCGCACGCCACCATGCCCAGTTTCAATCGCTGTCTCAGCTTGCCCTGGGGGCCCTAGGGGCTGGACGGCACAACAGACCCAGGGGTTGAACCCCCAGTCCCTCCTACCTGCTTGCAGACGCTTTGATGTGCTGAGCTATTCAGCCGGCCCTGACAACACAGGCTTTAAAGCACCTTAAGCACATTTTGTACGAAGTGCGCTTCTCATTGCGTTAACCGTGTACTTACAATGTGCGCTTTTGGAGACTTCAGGCACCGTGCAGTCACTAACGCATCACGGCTCTCGCGCCTTTATTTTCAGAACATGCCGTGGCTTCTTTTTCACTCTCTTTATGAGTCCATCTCCTTCTCAACCTCATTCCAACCTGTTTAATGGTATACGGGACACTCAACACGAAGGCCTACACCTACCGTTTTTAGATGTCAAATTACTTGTGCCTTAAAAAAAAAAAGTGTATTTAATCATTACCAGGTCCCACGACACAGCTCGGACTCGTGGGGACCCTCCCGCTTTCAGCCTCTCCTCAGAGCACGGGTGGGGCGGCCTGGGGTAGCATGTGGTGCCGGGGATCGAATGGCAGTCCCTGCTTGCCTACATTTGCCTAAGCAGGCGCTTTAGTCTGCCGAGCTATCTCGCCATCCCAGTGTGCCTTTCTATTATTTTCTTCCACCCAGGAGAAAAGGAGACCCTCCCCTCTCCCACAGTATGGTGAACACTGGGGCCACACACCGGACGTGGGCCTCCATACGCCAGGTGACTAGTGTCCACGTGTTTAAGTTCAGGCTGAAACAAGACCATTTCCAAGCAGGATCAGTGAACAACATTTTCGGTATTTGAACATCTTCCTCCTTGATCCCAGATGCCCTTCAGCTGGAACGTGCGTCGCAGAGGATCAGAATGCGGCAGTGCGTAGCGGTAGAGAAACAGCTGCCGGAGGTTTACTGCTTTATGATAGGTACTCGCTAAATTGCAGTTGTACTCTCAGAGCGGAGAGAAATCGCAGGCGCAGCCCAGACGCAGGCACGCGAGGCCCAGGGACGTGGCGCTGTCTCGGTCTTGAGCACCTTCCGAGCCCGAGATGCTTTCCGAGCTGGCTCAGGTCGCTCAGTGTCTTCTTTGACCTGCCTGGTGGGGGGAAGCTCAGAGGTGGCAGCTTGCAAGCTGCAGGCACCTTTCTGGGCCATGATTTGCCCCAACAGGCTGGGGCCAAGGGTGTGCAGAGGGAAGCTGGCTGCAGAGGGCTGGCCTGAAGAGGGAGTAAACAAAAGGGGCGCTCAGGGCTCCTGCTGAGTCCCTCAGTGGGGGTGGAGGGAATCACGAGCATCAAGCGAGCATCAAGCATCGTTAGCGTGGGATGGCAGCGTCCTGTGTGTGCAGCCTGCCGTGTGCGGACACTCAGGTGAATGCTTGTCTTGGGGGAGAGGGTACCCGCAGAGGCTGCAGTGGCAAGAGACCGAGGGCCAAGGAGGCCTGATTTCCGAAAAGAGGCTGCTCTGGGAGCTGGGCCGAGCCAGGAAGAGGGGGCCTGGCTGGCCAAGCCCCAGATGTAGGGGTACCCGCCTGTGTGTGCCATGGGAGCTCACATGTCTGCCACCCACCTGCCCACCACCCGCTGGGGACAGGAGCCTCCCTGGGCCCCTGGGCCGACACCATTTCTCTGTGACACCTCAGAAAGCTGCTCCTCCCTCTCTCTGGACCATCACAGGTGCGGGGACCCCCACCTTCCTTATCCAATTGCTACAGCGTGGTGTGCGCTTGTGTAGAGGTGAGGGTGTTAACGGAGGTTCGTGCATCGTTTGGAAGTTCAGGACTCCCCTGAGGTGCCTCCAGGACCATCCAGGAAGGTAGGGAGGGGGTGGGGCAGGTATCCTTAGGTAGCTCTCCCTCTCCATGCTTTTCTGGAACCAGAGCCACACTGATTTTGCCCACCTGTGTTGAGGACCCTTGTGACTTTTTTTCATAGAAGAAAAAAATGTACTTTTATTGAGTACTGACTATGATATGAACACTGCGGTCGAAAAGAAAAGGAAGGTACTGTGTGCCCTGGAGTCACAGAGAAGCGAGAGTCCTGGGCACTGCATGGCTCCTCCTTTTCTCTCATTCCCATCCACCCTGATGCCTGCGCATTCTCCTCCAGCCAAAGAACCAGGCTGTATTCCAAGCCTTTGTTTCCCACCTGTGTAGCTGCTCCAAATGGTTTATTTTACTTTTAATTTTAAAGATCCGGTCCAAAATGGGCATCTGAAGTGAAAACATACTTTTCAGATAGAGAAATACAATTGGCAAATAAATACATTCAAGAAATGCACATTAAAATATCATTAAGCTTTGTGCCGGCCAAATAGCTCAGTGGCTTAAAGTGCTTGCAAGCAGGTGATAGGGCCAGCAGTTCGATCCCCAGGCCTGCTGTGCTGGTCCCGCCCCTGGGGTGCACTGGGACAGCGATTAAGAATGGGTGTGATGGTTCATGCCTGTAATCCCAGCACTTGGGAGGCTGTAAACAGGAGAATCACTATGAGTCTGATCAAGTAGTGAGACTCTGAACATCCTGTAGATTCTTTCTTTAAACACACACACACACACACACACACACACACACACACACACACACACACGCATCATTAAGCTTCTCTTCTGGATGTTTAATGACTCAAGTTTACAGACCAAAAATTAGAGAAAAAGAGGGGCTAAAAGGATAGGATAGTCAATATTTTGGCCCTAACCCTCCAAGGTCAGTGAGGACTCAGGACGTAAGAGAACCTGTGCTGTGATGTCCTGTAACTCAGTGGTGTCCCAAATTTTCTGATCAAGGAGTATATGGGGCCACAGAGGAACGCAATCAGTAATGTAGAGTGTGCCTAGGGAGAGTCACCTAGGGAGAAAATTTCTCTCAGGCTTTTTACACAGAGCAAATTGGTCAAGCAGTGGCCGTGACTCACCCAGATGTCTGACACTGACAAAAGATCTATAAGCTGCTGTACAGGGTTTCAGGGTAAATCCCGAGGAGATTTGACTCACCTTAGCAGATACAAAAGTTACATTTTCAGTTATATGGGTCTTGCTTTAACTTGGTCTTACCCATCCAGCAGAAAAGTATAATCATGAATTATAAAAGGTAAAACCATATTAATATGCTGAGCTGTAAAAGGCTCAAGTCAACAACTTCTGACAATTGCCAGTTCTGCTGACAACCCACTACTATTATGGACTATTGAACTATATTGGGTTAGTTTTCTGAATTCAAGTACCTACAGTATTTGGACTGACATCAAGTATAAAAAAGTCCTTTAAAGACTTCTCCAAATACATCTCCTCTAACCACAGCGCAATGCTTTGACAAAGCAAAACAAAAAAGGGGATACAAATAAAGGACCATTTTCTAGTGAAAATAATATATACCCATATTATATATATGATATATATTATTTGTAATATAGATATGCAAAATAGCATAGATATACAGCTACTTTCTCTTAGTTCAATGAGAATATTTATATTAATACTGTTTAGACAAGATATCATGTCTGGATCTTGTCCTCTGAATAACTACTACAAAGACAACAGTATGCAATGTATTAATTATTATAACTGTCCTACTAACCTGTTTTGAAACTGTTTCACTGCTATTTTTTCTCATTAAAATGAATAAAAAATTAAACCAAAGAAATGCAAATTAAAACAATACTGAGATTCCATCTCATCCCAGAAAGAATGGCTACCACCAAGAAGTCAACCAATAACAAGTGCTGGAGGAGTTGTGGGGAGATAGGAGCCTTCCCCAGTGTTGGAGCGACTGCAGGTTGGTAAACCACTGTGGAAATTGGTGTGGAGGTTCCTCAAAAAGCTAGCCTTAGAGGTCCTATTTGACCCAGCTATTCCTCTTCTGAGAATTTTCCCAGAAGAATTAAAAGCATCACAGCATATCAATGTATGTGCACCCATGCTTACAACAGGACAATTTGTCCTAGCTAAATCTTGGAAACAACCCAGAGTCCATTAACTGAGGAATGAGTAAAAAAAAAAAAAAAGATGTGTTATTTTTATACAGTGGAGTATTACTCAGCTATAAGAAAGGTAAACTTGAGACATTTTTAGGGAAATCGTGTGACATTTTATTCTTAAGAATCCACCCCTGAACAGGTCAGGCTTTGGGTATAATGGACGTAACCCTGTCTCACTATTTTAAACACAGTAGTTAATGAATTATTTAGAGAGATGAAGGGACAGGCCAACTCTAGCTTAGTCTTCCTGTACACCTGCCTAGCTAGGTCCCACATACTCCCTAGGCTTCCGCCAGGGGTGCAGGTCCTGTCACTCCCTTGGAGGAGCCTAGCAGTCAGGAAGCTGCGGGCCACCAGCCTGCGATCTGAGTCACAGAATGGGGGTCACCTGGGGCTGCACTGACCGTCTGTGTGCTTACAACTTAAGGCCCAGAATAGCCTCTTACATTTCCAATCTCTGCTAGGCGACAGAAATTACTGAGATCACTTGAGCTACTCCTGATCAATAAAGTTGGTCGTCAAAGTGCTTTAGGTCAGAAGCAAGGTGAGCCGGTAAGGAGGCGACCTTTTGTCTCAGTCACTCTTCTCTCGTTGCTGGGCCAAATACCTGACACCCAAAATGAAGGAAGGAAATGTTTGTTTAGCTCACAGTTGCTGGAGGTTTCCGTCCCTACTCGGCTGGCTCCAAGGCGGAGTAGCACATGGCAGAGGGCAGCCCTTCATGGCAGCTGTGAAGAGCAAGAGCAAACTGGAGAACCAGCAGCAACAATGACTGCAGAGACCAAGTCGGTGCCCCTTAAACTGCATTAGGCTTCGTGCCCCGGACTGGCTGTAGTGCTCACACCCATAATTAAACACAATTCTCCAGCATTCACGCTCTCCACCTTCAGCCCCACTTGCAAGGTGGCCTCGGCCCCGTTCGCACCATTGCTGTGGCTGCAGTCATTTCCTCTTGCTGTTGTTGTTGTGGTTGCCAGAAGGTGCGCGGCCCCGGGTACTTGTTTTCTCTGTCTCATGGGGCGTCCCTCCATGAGGCCAGGCTCTGCTCTCAGGGCTGGCTTGGCTTCAGAGGCCACACCTCGGGTCTTTCAGCTTTTCTCCCTCTTCACTCTTTGTGGGTCCATCATGGCTGCTAGGTTTGAAATAGATAGAAGAAAACACACAGTCGCATATAAAATGAATCTCGAATCAGTACTGAAAACCGCAACACAAATTCAGAGCTGCAGGCTTTGCTTTGTCTTACCAATTTTACACTGATAACATCTGCACACACACAAGAAATCCCACATCGAGGGACGTCAGCACCATCATCATCTCATCCTACAGTTGCACACAGTAGCTTCAGAGTAATTATAATACAAACACACAAACAATTTTCTAGAAGCAGTTCAAGGATATTTTGCATTGTTTCATTAGAATATATAGTCACATATCAATAAAGTGGACTGTTTAACATACAAAAAAAAATGTATAGTCACATTGTGGCCTAATGTCCTTTGAAATTATTGGTGTGGATGTGATTTTGTCTATATAGATAAGTTTATCGGATTTATTTATTTATTTGGCAGAACCAGGGATTGAACTGTGGGCCTTGCACTTGCCAGGGAAGTGCTTATTCCATTGAGCCATCTCCCTGGCCCAGTTTATTGGTTTTACTTTTAGGGACTGATTTTTCTATTTCATTACTGGGAATTGAACTCAGGACCCCATGCTTGCCAGGCAAGTGCTTATTCTACTAGGCTATCTCCCTGGCCCAGGACTGATTCTTTAAATGATATTACTACTTCAAAAATGTACTCTGGGGATCACTGTATTTGTGTATGAAGCTACTTTCTACCCAGATAGGACTCCTCTTCGGGTGTCTGTACCTGAGTACCCTCAATCCATCTCACCAGTTTCCAGTTTCTCCCTTTCACTGATCATGTTACAAATGTGCACCACAGTCTTCCAGTGCACATTTTCACACTTCTTTGCCAGTCTACTTTTGGGATAGATTCATAGATAGAGCTTTGCTAGATCAGAGAGTAGCACGTGGATGATTTTACTACACGTTACCAAATTTTCTCCACAGGGGAGGTGCCATCTTGGATTTCCATCAATGGGGCCAGGGAGATGGCTCAGTGGCTTAAGTGCCTGCCTAGCAAGTGCAAGGTCCTGACTTCAATACCCATCACCATAAAAAGAAGAAGAAGGAGGAGGAGGAGGAGGAGGAGAAGGAGAAGGAGGAGGAGAAGAAGGAGAAGGGAGAGTGGGAGAGGGAGAGGGAGTGGGAGAGGGAGAGGGAGAAATATTTTTCTCCCAAGTTGTTATGTATCATCTTTGGTATTTACCTATTCCAAGATTAACTCATTCATCCAACATATGGCTGGTGAGATAGCTCTTTCTTTCTTTTTCTTTTTCTTTTTCTTTCTTTCTTTCCTTCCTTCCTTCCTTCCTTCCTTCCTTCCTTCCTTCCTTCCTTCCTTCCTTCCTTCCTTCCTTCCTTCCTTCTTATGTACTTAGGACAGGGTCTACAGGGTCTACTATAGAGATTGGACTCATAGTGATCCTCCTGTTTCCAGCACACTAAGCAGCTGCTTAGGCAAGCACAGGGACTAGGTCAGATCCCTGGCACCACCTGCCACCCCAGCCCCACCCCAGGGCCTGCTGAGCTGGCCACAGAGACCGGGCATAGTGGTGCGCGCCTGTAATCCCAAAGCTGGGGAGGCTGAAATCAGGAGGATCACCATGAGTCTGAGCTGTGTAATGAGGCCCTGTACTAAGTACATAAATAAAAATCAAAATAAAATGGTCATCTTCTACCCAAATTGGGAATGCTCCATTTCATTTTTACTGAATTTTCACATCCAGTTAGACCTGTTTCTGTAATTTTCTCTCTCTGTCTCTCTCTCTCTGTCTATCTCTCTTTCTTTTGTTTTTAGGAAGGGTCTACAGGGTCTCACTACAGAGATTAGACTCGTAGTGATCCTCCTGTTTTCACCCTCCCAAGCACTGGGATTATAGGCACGTGCCACCATGCCCAGTCTCAATCATTGTCTCAGTACACCCGAGGGAGGGGCTGGCACAGCTTACTGGGATGAAGCCCAGCTGCCTAAGCAGGTGCGTTAGTCCATTGAGCTATCTGGCCAGTCCTCCTTGACCATCTTTTTATCCAGGCACTAACACCACACTGACTTTGTCGTAGAGAAATTCTGCCATGCTTAGACATCTTGTAAGGGTTACATCACTGGGCTCTTCATGCATCTGTCATCCTTCCATTATTTACTGTATTTTCCCCTCCAAACATACTTAAAAAATAGCAAGTTTAATTCCAGAGAAAAATGCTTTGCTAGTTTCATGGCAGGAGGCCACCTCTCTAAGTACTCCAAGACTCAAACTTGAGGTCTGCATTAGGATTTCCAACCCTGGGGCTGGGAGATAGCTCCACAGTCTAAGCACCTGTCTGGCAAGTGCAGGGTCCCAGGTTCGATCCCTGGTACCTCATGCCATGCTGGCCCTGGAATCCTAGGTGCCCCATGACAGCCACTGAAACTTGGCATGGTGGTGCATGCCTGTAATCTCAGCACTGGGGAGGCTGAGACAGGAGGATCACTATGAGTCTGAACTCTGTAGTGAGACCCTGCACCAAATAAATAAATGAATAATAATAATAATAAATAATAATAATAATAATAATAAAGTTTCCCAGCCTGGATGAGGACAGCTCCCAAATCCCTCAGCCCTCCAGGTTATGTCAGCAGTTAGCTGCAGAGCACCCTTCATTACCACAGCTTTCTGTCAGGTCTCCCCTCTATTGCAGGCATGCCTCTCGGGGGCCTCTGGGTCCCTAGGTGTTGAATGACCCTGCACCACTATGTGAGCGGGGCCCACAGGTCCCGGCACTCTGCTCTCCACTGCCCCTCACCACCTCTTGGATTGGAAAGATCAATTGACACACCCTCCAGGCATCGTCCACACCACCTGTGCCCAGTGGGTCTCCATGTCCGGCCTCAATCCTGTCTACAGGAGTCAAGGCCCCTTCTCCCCTCCCACCTTCTGGTCCAGGAAGCTCTTCCTCCTCCGTCCTGAAGCAGAGACGTCTCCATTGGTGTTTGCATTACTTTCCCGCTTGGAGCAGGAATCGTCCTGGGGCGCTGATGTACTGAGCTGCATCAGTCTTGTCTTTACTAGAACACTGGCCTCTTGAGAGAAAACGAAATTGAGACACAATTAAGATGTTTTCTAGGGAGCATTCTTTTGTGACTAGTGAGGCCTCAAGGCATTGTACGTAGTGCCTGATTTTCATTACAGTGAAATTTTCAATTATGCACCATATCCTGAAGATTTCTTTAACACCTCACTTCAAAAGAGGACTAAAGCTTTTAGCTTTAAGGCTACTTCTCCCCCTCTGTGTCAAAAACTTGCTTCATATAAATGGCGCTGGAGATTTATTTTCAGAATCAAAAAGTCAGTCACCAAAAAACCTTTGGCTTT
Source organism: Ctenomys sociabilis (assembly GCA_004027165.1). Taxonomy (NCBI): domain Eukaryota; kingdom Metazoa; phylum Chordata; class Mammalia; order Rodentia; family Ctenomyidae; genus Ctenomys; species Ctenomys sociabilis. The sequence continues at coordinate 16,984 of PVKA01003162.1, read as the reverse complement.
GTTCTTAAAGGTTATGGTACGTATGGAGGATTAATTTAGAAGAAGGGGGAAAAAATTAAAACACCAGAGTTAAGAAACTGAGTGCTAACTACACAGGAAATTCCTGTGAGAGAAATGGGCTCACTCACGCTTCCGACTAAACCCAACCACAGACCTTTTCTCGTCAGGGGGTTTAACCAGAGAGCACGGTAGCAGGCTCGTCTGCTGAACACTTCCTTCTGTGGAGAGACACAGTCTGACTCTCCTTGACATGAGATCAGATTGCCCAGTGTCAGGGTCAAGCGCAACTTAGCGCAGGACTGCTTTTCTTCCCCAGATACAACTCATGCTGTCTGCATGCTGTGAGTCAGACGCTTCACCACCCTCATGCAGGTATCTCCCTGGCCAGGAGGAAATCTGGCAGAAGTCTTTGAAAAATCCCCTTTCCATCAGATTCAAAGGCCGGCACTGTTGACGTAAGGACTTGAAGCCAGTTTCCTCTTTTTTATGTCTAAAGAACAGGAAATAAAGGTAAGACAAGAGTACATCCCCCCCCACTTCCTAACGTGAAAACCTAAACTGTGAAAGGAGCTTAAGTAATTTCAAAACAAGTTCCTAACACAAGCATTGCTCACGAGGTAAACGGGAACAGCCAATGTGCCAGCCAGCTGGCAACCGTAATCTTTGTTATAGAGACTTCCCTGAAAACAAAGATGGGCACGAGCTTAATTTTCTGCAGCGTTCTGAGCATTTTATGGGACAGGTTAAAGGGCGAGGGTTCTGGGGCGCTTGCCAAGCCCCAGTGAGTGCCTCGACTGGTGTCACATCTTTGTGGCATCAGGCTGCAGCCTTTCCTCTTGTGTCTCCACAGTGAGGTTTCAGGTTTGCACAAATCCAGTGAGAAGCGCAGCATCAGCTCACGCCGGAGCCCACCTCCATTTGTGTGTGTTTTAAGCTTGTGCTAAGAGTGAGCTTTCTCTTTCTGGGACCCAGAATTGCTTTGTCTTTGATTTTCTACTCCCTTCCCATCTAAGGCTTTTATCAGTGAAAATTGTAGTTTTCTTCCCAAAGGTAAGAGGCTTGACTGACTGCAGGTGATGGCTTCATTGTGTGGCAAAGGAAACTGGGTTCCCTACAAGCACATCTGCAAAAGGATTTGGGGAAGGAACCTTGCGATTCCCAAAGTTGTCCTGGTGGCTGTCCCCTCCTTTGGTGACCTCCAGTACGTGGTGACAGTGAGATCGGAGCCTGGAGGTGCTCGGGGTCTGGGTGTGAGCCCCTCCCGCGGCAGGAAGCAAGGTTGTGGTTATCATGGTCCCTCTGCTCCCAGCAATGTGAACCAAGATGGTCCCCCAGTAAGTGAGAAAGCCATCATCCGCAGCCCCTCCGGGTGCCCAAGGAGCTATTCCACGCCTCTGCTCTGTCCTTTCCCTCCGCTGAGCAGAGCCTGGTTGTCCAAAGCTCCAGCTGCTTGGCTCCTTGGGATCCCTGGATGCCCTGTGGAGCTGGTGGGTTGAAAGGCAGCACTGGGACATCAGAGGATTGAGGGACAGGGACCTGAGAAGCAGTCTGGGCAGCAAGTGGGGCTCAGGAAGAGACCCTGTCCTCTGGCTGTCCAGGGGCCGGCAGTGATGACAACAGCTAGCAGGACCCAGCGCGGCACCCCCTGCTCTGCTGAGCAGCCCGCACCTCACGCATCGTGCACCCTGGTGGCTGTCTTGTCACTGCCCTCTGCTCTCCTTGGGACTATGATCGAGGCCGTCCTGGAGGAGTGCATGAATATGCAAGCGCAGCTAGCATTTCTTTTGCCCTCTGCCACCCACATCATTAAAAACAAAACCAAAGACACTGTCCCAGGGGACTGCTGTCCCTGGGCCTCACAGCACACATCATAGAGATTCACCTGCCTTCTCCTGAGGCTGGGCATGGTGGTACCATTTTCTGTAGGCTGGGCATTAGATGGGGAGTTGCAGCGTGGTGTAGCCAGGGGGATCTTAGCTGTCTCCAACTCCTGTGGCTCACAGGTATGGGAGCTTGTCATTGTTGAAATTAAAGTAACAGATTTCTCACTAAAGCCCCAGAAGTTCTGCTGCTTTACCTAGGGCTGAGGTGGAGAGGCTGCAGGTAGAGCTCAGCTAAGCTGATTTAGCAGTTAAAACTGAACCTCCAGAAAACCCAGTGACTCTCCTGGAGGCACACAGCTGCTGTGATAAATGTACTCGCATTTGTTTTAACTTCTCCTGAAGTATTTTTTATATATTCAGTCAACAAAATTGAGCTCTGTGAGAGGCCCTGGTCACTGGTCAGCCCAAGCTGACCTTCGGAGGGTCCAGGAGGGCAGCTCTTCACCACCAGCCTCGCTTCATAGCTGTTCAGGCCACCCGTTCTCCTGCTGGGGACATGGTGTGTGACGGCTGGGAAGGGGCTGGAGACTGCCATGAGGTGAAAGAAGCCAAGTGCAAGTGTTTCTTTCTGAGAATTAGGGCGGTACTTGGAAAGAGAGGCTCTGCAGAAGCCAGGCTGAGGAGAGAGGCTGTGGGGCGGCCAGAGAACATGGGAAAGGAGGGCCGGGAGCACGCTGGGGCTGGATGTGTGCGGGAACAGGAGACAGATGAGTGGAAAGATGGGAGGCAGAGAGGAACAAAGACTGAGAGGAGGGTGCAGACAAGGATAGAGTGGTCGGGAAGGACAGCAAATATTGAAACAGAAAGAGGAGAGAGATTTTTGTGGCATTCCTAGAAAGTACTAGTGCTGGGGGAGAACAATTTAAAAAGGAACTTTTAGGGAGAGCATACAATATTTAATGTAATTCTCCCCTCCCCTTTTGCCCCTCCCCACCCCCTCCCTTCCTCTTTCTCCTCTCCACTCCTCTCCTTTATTTACTCTTCTGTTATCCGGGGACACTCTCCAGTGCACACAGCACAGCTGCTCCTCCATCCTCCTGCCAGGGGCCCAAGGTCTGTCCCCTGGCCGGCCTCTAGCCAGCTCCTGGTGCTGCCTCCTCACCTGGCCCCACCTTGGCACCTCTGGTCCATGAAGCAGATCTGAGTAGATCTGCCTGCTCACCCCCACCTGGCTCCCTCCATTCCCCTGTCCTGCCTTTTGTGTGGCAGGGTTAGCGAGGGAGCCTGGCCCTTGAAGGACGCCCTCTGTGACAGGCCTTCCGCCTGCTGCCTTGGTGGGAGGGGAGGAGTTTGACATCTTGGCCTTGGCAGGCATCTAGAACAAACTCTTGCTCCCTCACCTCTGTAACAGTGCAGAGTAACTCGACCTGTGAGCTTCACAGCACAGTGGACCTGGGGGGACAGGGTCTGTGTTACCTGCACACCCTTTGAGCCTGAGATACTCAGGAATGTTTAGAGGATCTTCCAGCCAAAGTTCAGGGCACCCACTTCAGTCCTATGAACTCAAGAGCAAGAAACAGGTTTGCATGCTACTGGTGATAACTCTTTGAAAAACAGATAGAAACTGTCCTATTTTGTGCTCAACTTTTAAGCCTTTTCTCTGCACAAACAAAATCGAGCAATAATCCAGCATTACTGACACTATCCTTGTCTTCTAGGGCTTGGGAGTGGTTAAAAGTCCCACAGCATGCTCAATAGGTATTGTGCAGTAGAAGGAAATTGTTCAAAAGGGAAAAGGAAGTAGGATGGGGGAGGAGGAGAGGAAGGAAAGGGAAGGCAGGCGCGAAGTGCAAAGGAGTTATAGCACTGGTTTAAGTGCAAAGGAGTTATAGCACTGGTTTCTCTTAGTTCACTGAAAAGAAAGGTTTGCACTAGTATTTGGAGGAACTTTTGAGTCCATAGCTTGTACTCTGATGAACTATTTTAAAGATAACAATAATCACTATATTAACTACTGCTGTTTTCCTATGATTCTGTTATGAAATTTTGTTTTACTTCTTTTCCATAAAAAATAACTCCCCCAGTACAGGGGGCACCCAAGACGCAGCTCAGATCTACCCTGGGGGTCTCAGGTGAGGTAGGAATGTGTGTGACTCCCCCTTCCTCCGCTGCCCTCCTCTCCCAGCGGTGACAAAGAGCTCCCAGCTGAGAGGCGCCCTCACACACCCCCAGCAGCTCCCTGTCATCTGTGCAGAAGATGCCGTTTCTGCCACCTTGGGCCGCCTTTTTAGGGAAAAGTAAGCTTAACTTTTCCCACCTTATTCATGGAAACACAGCAGTAGGTGAGAACGCTGCAAGAGAAAGCAAGGGAATTCTGTGCATGGGAAACCGCGTCCGCAGACCTCCCTGCCTCCCTGTGGTGGAGGCCATGGGTGCCGGTTTGGGGTGCTCCTCCTCTGGGGGAGCAGGCAGCAGCTCCCTGGAAGAGCCGCTCCCCCTGCTGGAGACCTCCGAGCCCGGGCGGACGCGCGGGCCGCTGTTCGCAGGCCGGCTGAGCTTCCTGTGTGACTTACACCTCGGTCACAGGCTCGGATTTCCCCATTTCCCATTTTAGAAATGACTAGGGTGCCCGGGAGAAGGCTCCCGCTCCTCGTGCCCTGCAGGCTGGCGACAGGGAGCGATTCGCGAGGACCATGCTCCCTTGGGGCTGGGTATTTCTTTGGCTCCTGGGCAGAGAGAGGACCGAAGGCTTGAGCTTAGCAGGTAGGACTCTCGCTTCTCCCTCTCACACCCAGGGCCTGCGGGGAAAGCCCCAAGCGACAGGTGACCCGGGAGATAAGCAGCAGCCCTGCCACATATTTGTACAGAGCGCTTCCTTCCCGTTAGCGGGGGAGTAGGAGGAGACAGGTGCTCCGCACCCGGGTGGAGGGGAGCCCAGTCCGCTAGGCCAGGGTCTGTGGGGCCCCAGAAGAGGTCCGGGGACCCATGGGAAGCCAGGTCCCGGCCTTGCTGCAGTCGCGGTGCGTGTGCCTCCCTTCCCTGTGTGTCAGGCTTGGGGACGCACACAGCTTTTCCCTGATGCCCATGCTCCTGTGTGCACAGCCTTGGGTTCCCTCTTCTGATGTGCTTCTGAGCTGCTTTTGTATTGTGGTTTTCAGGTTGTCCCACCAAAAAACTCCTCTGGACATACTCCCCCGGAAGGGAAGAGGAGTTTGTCTTATTCTGTCACATCTCAGAGCCACAGAGGTCATGTTTCTCCCAAGGAAATCAGTGCAGCCCAATGCAGAGCCCCAAAGCCCTGCCCTGTGGGCAACAAGGGGACCTTGCTGAGGTCCGGTGGTACCGACAACATGGGGACAAGGGACCCCTGGAGGAGATTGCTGGCGGCCACCCTCACATCACTCCAAACAAGAGCATGCTTCACTTCCGCACCCCAGAGCTGACTGAGGCTGGCACATATGTTTGTAGATCCTGGCTTAGGTCAGTCCTAGATGCATTCCTACCCTAAGAACCCACTTCTCTGCACTCAAGGGAAATGCCTGTGCTCACAGGACTTGCGTTTCTCCTAGGAGTGCCCTGAGGGAGGACGTGCCTTGCTGTCTCAAGATTGTGCTGGAGGTGAGGCCTCAGACTGAGGCCCCTTGCAATGCCTCTGCACCCCACAAGCAATTCCTGCTTCTCGGGACCATGGGCTCCATCCGCTGTCCCCATCTCAGCTGCCAAGGGGATGCACACAGACCGGAGGTGACCTGGTACCAGGTAAGGCCGAGTTCTCTGAGATGCATGCAGGAGCACTCTCCTCATGGGCACATCTCCACGGAAGCTTCATGGGATGTGGGTGGCGAGGCTGTGGTGTCGGAGCCAGAGAGAGGCTGCCCCAGGCTGAGCAGGGGCCTCAGGTTCCACACGTTTTACACACTCTGACACTCCCTAGGGAGATTCCAGGGCACCATCAGATGGTGGGGGAGGGTGGCAGCTCCCTGGGCTCTTTTCACTTTGGTGTTTTGAGTCAGGGGTGCAGTCTGCAGTCCAGGCTGTCCTTGCCTCACTTTGCAGCCCAGGCAGCTGTGCACCGTGGAAAGCACGGTGACATTCCCTGGCAGGGCTCCGGAGAAGTGTGTGAAAGCCTCCCGTGGCTGTCAGGGCCCCAGAGAAGTGTGTGAAAGCCTCCCGTGGCTGTCAGGGCTCCGGAGAAGTGTGTGAAAGCCTCCCGTGGCTGTCAGGGCCCCAGAGAAGTGTGTGAAAGCCTCCCGTGGCTGTCAGGGCCCCAGAGAAGTGTGTGAAAGCCTCCCGTGGCTGTCCTGTGGCCCAGGGTTTAGCATCCAGAGAGGGAATGTTGAGAGCTGGGCTGCTGAGTGGCTTGAGCTCGACTCAGAGGCAACAGTGTCTGGCCTGCTGCAGGGTGTCACCGTGCACACACATGACCCTGTGAAACCCAGGGGCAGAGGTCATCTCACCATCCCTGGAACAGGTCCCTGAGACAATGAGACAGCTGACACTGCACGGTGCAGACACCTCAAACAAAAAGGTCCTTGAACTCACCACGTAGCCCAGGCTCGCCTCGAACTCATGGTGATGCTCCCGCCTCAGCCTACTGAGTGCTGGGGTTACAGGTGTGCCCCAGAAAGCCTGGGCTTCCGTGGTGCTTACCACAACATTAAGTCACTCGCTCATCTGCCTGTGGACGCTCAGCGTGACTCCTCCATACCGTGGCTCTTGGGAGTCCAGCTGCAGTGAGCAGAAACTTGCTTACCCCTTGGACTTCAGTCGCCCTGGGTTTCTGCCCACAAGCAGCCTGCCACATCCCAGGTACTTCCATTGTTAGCTTTTCTGAGAAGGCTGCAGAGCGTTTTTGCATAAAGGTCTAGCAATTGACAGTCACACAGCAGTGTTGAAGAGTTTCCTTTTTTTTACCTCCTCACCGCCACTTTACCTCGGGCGTGTTTTACAGAAGGCACTGTAGCAGCCCCCGGGGGGCCTCGCCTGTGGCCTTCCTGTGCAGTCCCTGGCATTAGCCATGCCGAGCATGTTTATCCACCTGCAGACTGTTTGTGTGCCTTCTGGGAAGAAATGTTTGCGCAGGTACTGGGCCTGCTTTTCAATGCAGCTGTCTTCTTGCGTTTGCCTTGCTAGTGTTCCTTATGCACTTTAGATGCCAGCGTCCTCTCAGATGGGTGCTTTGCTGTGTCTTTTCCCATTCTGGGCTGCCTGTCTGCTTTGTTGTTCACTTCACCCTCCGAAGCATTTCGATGTGAGGCCATCCCGTCATCTGGCTTTGTTCTCGCTTCCTGTGATTTGGGGGCCATGGACATAAAGGGCCAGGTAGTATACAAGAATTGTTGTTCTGGGTTCTTTCACTTTCTGGTTTTTTCATCTCAAGCAACAGGCTCATCTGCAAATTTTCAATGCATTTTGAGATGCTTTTTATATGCAGTGCGAGAGAAGCTCCAGGTTTGGCCCTTTCACGCCTCCCACTTTCCTGACGCCACTCACGCCGCTGCGGGCCCGGGCGCTGTCCTCCGACATCCGCTGCCCTAACCAGGCAGCTTCACTCCTGCGCTTCCTACCCTGTTTCATTCGCCAGTGAATGGGTTTTCATGCCAGGACCGTGCTGCTTTGGTACAGTAACTGCATGGTGCAGAGGAAACCAGGGAGGCTGCTGTGCCCAGCTCTGTGCCTTTTGTTGGAGATGGTTCTGCATGCTCGAGGCTACCCAAGGCTTCTTTGTGTATCCATAGGAATTTAAAGGTTGTTTTATCTATATCTGTAAAGAATAACATCAGCAATTTGACCTCTCTCCTCTTGCTGTCTTTCTCTGTATCTCTCTCTATCTGTCTGTCTGTCTGCCTGCCTGTCTGTCTGTCTGTCTGTCTCTCTCTCTCACACACATGTTTGAGGTCTCACCAGGTCCCCATAGGACCCCCTTAGTAGTAAGGCCACAAGTGAAGGAATGGAAAGAGACATTCCACCCAAATGCAAACCAACAGAGGGTAGCTCGCTTTCCATCAGAAAGAAATGAACCCTGACCTTCGCTGTATTTTAATCTACCGAGAGGCAAGCCCTTGCGATTGCCTGTTCACAATTTCTTCTGCTCTAGTTTTGCAGGTTATTTTCTCCTTTCTCTCTTGGTGTCTTCCTTTGTGTTTTGTTGGCTTTCACTGGCATATGCTTCGAATCCTCCTTTCTTCATATTTTATACAATTACCATAATTTTTTGATTCATGTTTACCGTGTCTTACATAAAAATCTTATCCTTTGACAAACTATTCTGAGCCAGTAGCAACTTTAAGTACATGTAACAATTTCTCTCCCTCCAATTTTTTATTATTTTGATATCAAGATTTATAGTTTTATAATTTGCATCTCTTAACAATTTATTGTAGTTATGGTTGTTTTAATAGTTTTGTTGGGACCAGGGAGATGGCCTAGTGGAATAAGTGCTTCCCTGGCAAGTGCAAGGGCCTGAGTTCAGTCACCAGTTCCGCCAAAAAAAAAAAAAAAAAAAAATAGTTTTGTTTTTTAATCAGTGGGGTAAAGTTATTTTACATAACACTATTGTAGTTTGTTTTTTATTATTATTATCAGACTTTCATTTCAACTTCAAGAATTCCTTCCATAGCTATTACAAAGAAGGGCCACCGAGGTAGCTTTAGCAAGCTAAGTGCCTGTTTAGGCAAGAGCAGGAACCAGGGTTCAATTCCTGGCACCATGTGCAGCACCCGTTCTGCCCCTGGGCACCCGGAGCTGGCCATGCAGACGGGCCTAATGGCGCACACCTGTAATCCCAGGGGTGGGGAGGCTGAAAACAGTGGAATCACCATGAGCCTGAGCTGTGTAGTGAGAACGTAAAGTATATTTAAAAAAACCTAGAACTTAAATAAAAAGTAGGCCAGTTGTGATGAACTGTCTTAGCTTTTGTTTATTTGCAAGTTAATTCTTTTTCTCTCATTTCTGAAAGGTAGGTTTTTAAGGAAAGTCATTCTGTTTGGCAAATTTTCTTTGGTACCTTGAATTTATCATCTTTTCTTTGCTCTTTCTCATTTTTTTAAATTTATTCTCTCTGCTGGGTAATTTTAAGTTCCCCAAGCCAGATCTTTCTTCTGCTTGATCAAGTCTACTATTAAAGCTTTCTAGTAGGTTTTAAAAGTTGTAATTGTGTTTTATCTCTAGGATTTCAATTTGTCCTGTAAAAATGTTTTCATTTTTTCAGACTTCTGAATTGTTCTCAAAATGTTTCTGATTTGCACCTGTATTTTCTTTCAGTTCCCTGAACTTTTTTTTTTAATTACATGTATTTGGTGCACAGCTTGGACTCATGGTGATCCTCCTGTTTTCGGCTCCCCAGTGCTGGGATTAAAGGATTATAGGCGTGTGCCACCATGCCCAGACTCAGCAGCCGGCTTAGCATGTGGTGTCAGGGATCGAACTACAGCACCTGTGCTTGCCTAAGCAGGTGTTTAGTTCTCTGAGCTATCTAGCCACTCCTCCCCTGAACTTCTTAAAGAAGATTTCTATGAATTCTTTGCTGGTAATTACATTTTCTTCCATTTGCTCAGGGTCCGTGGTTGGAACTTGATTGGTTTTTTTTGGTTGCATTTCTTTATCGTTCATAATCCATGCATCCTTGAGTTAGGGCCTGCACGCTTGGGGAGAGGGCCCCTGCTTCTAGCATGTGCGAGTATTCCTTGACGGGGGCCGATCGCTTACAGTGAGCCTAAGCTGGGTGAGCTGGCAGCAACCGCTGATATTGTATTCATTTCTCAGCACTAAATCACGATCCTGGACACTTGCAAATCAAAGGAGAAGAGCCTGGCTTTGGCTTGTATTTGTAGAGGTTCCAGTCTGTGGCCTTCCAGCTCCAAAACAGGGCAGCACAGACAGAGTGGTATTGCGGGGAGAAAACTGCTTACCTCACAACAGCCAGGAAGAGAAGCGGAGGAGGAACTGGGAAAGGAACTACGCCTTCTAGATCACACCCCCAGGGACCTGCCTCTTCCAGACAGGCCACGCCTCTCAGCACCAGGCCACGCCTCCCAACACAGTCCAGTTGCCTTTTACAAGCCCCTCCCTGCCTCTGAGCACATGGGGCTCTCGGGAGGCTTCCAGATAGAATCTTTAACACCAGAAAGTGGATCTCAAGGTTGAGGCTCCAGCAGCACTGGCCACTGCCGGCACGCTGGGCACTGTGCTCCTTGGCCTACTGGCACCTGACCCTGGAGTCAGGTGGAGCTGTGGCTGAGCTCTGGTGATACGGGGTCGCGAGTTGTCCTGCTTGGCCAGAAGAGGACTGTGCTGGGCTCGGGCTGTGTAGTTGTCCCCAGGTTTGAGTTGCTGCAAAGCTACTCAGGGTGGGCAGAGCAGAGGCCAGGCACCTCAGAAGGCTGTAGACTTGGGCTTCTTTCTGGGCTTGGGCTAGCTGTGGGCAAAGCTGGGGTCACATGTTAGAGCTAGCAAGGCCATTTATTTCCTGCATTGAAATGCACTTGCTTCCCAGCACACAGCAGTCTCAGGACTGGCACCGGGCCATGGCTGGTCCACTGTGTTTGAGATCCCTCCATCATTGATGACCACAATCTCAGAATTAAAGGGAATTGGCTGTTATTTAGTCTAACAGCATTTTTCTATATTTTCCTAATATAATGAAAATTAGCCTTGACGTAAACAAACCCCTCTAGGAATGAGGTTCCGTGGAATATGACAGCTCTTTCTATGATGCTTAGCTAAGTAAACGAGGCGAAGCTCAGCACAGGGGGTGAGAACACCTCCTCGGACATGGCGTGGGCCACCCAGATGCAGCCTGTGGTGATGCTGCTGTGACCTCCTGCTGCACAACTGTGCTCCCCATCTCCCTTGGTGGTTTAAGAGGATTCCCCTGAGCACCGAGTGAGTCACTTGTCACAGCGCTCACAATCTGTCCGGTCATTTCTCAGCCCTGTGCTCCTACATTCTCATAAACCTTTCTCACACTTTTAAAAATACTTCTAATGTTTTTAACCATTTTCTTTCTTTTTTAAAAAATGCTATTTGGTTATTACGGGCTCTCACTAGGCCGCTTGGACTCACAGTGATCCTCCTGTCTTCGGCCTCCCCAGCCCTGGGAATACAGGTGTGCGCCACCACACCCGGACACTGACCGGCTCAGCCCACGTGGGGACAGCTGGACGTTGGCCGGCTTGGCCCACCCGGGGGCAGCTGGACACTGGCTGGCTCAGTCCACCCGGGGGCAGCTAGACACTGGCCGGCTCGGTCCACCCGGGGTCAGCTGGACACTGGCCGGCTCGGCCCACCCGGGGGCAGCTGGACACTGGACGGCTCAGCCCACCCGGGGGCAGCTGGACACTGGCTGGCTCAGTCCACCAGGGGGCAGCTGGACACTGGCCGGCTCGGCCCACCCGGGGGCAGCTGGACACTGGCCGGCTCGGCCCACCCGGGGGCAGCTGGACACTGGCCGGCTCGGCCCACCCGGGGGCAGCTGGACACTGGCCGGCTCGGCCCACCCGGGGGCAGCTGGACACTGGCCGGC